>CM040934.1:36676650-36681650 GCA_023029165.1 Gobiocypris rarus
CCATGCAAGAGTATTAATGCAAGGAATATATTGAAATATAAACCTTATATTAAATGGAAAACTTGCTTTGACTCGGCTGTGTTCTTAATGCACAGCCAGAAGGGCACATCTGAATCGGCTGAGATCTGTGAGCTACTGACAGCATTTTTAGTGATTAATGCAATGTTTGTCTTTCCCTCATACCGAATGGCTTGTAAAGACTTACAGTCGTGAACTCTATGGACTATTTTTATGATGCTTTTATCAGTCAGTATTATTTATGCACTATTGTAGTTATTAATATTATTTTTCAATTATATATATATATATTATTTTTTTTATTATTATTTCTTTTATAATAGTTTATATCCCATTTTCGATTTCAGTGCTTCAAATTTAAATAATTTCAGTTAGTTGCCAAAGCAACTTTTTTTAAGATTTTTAAGTAAAAAAAATTGGTAACAGTTTTTCATCTACTATTTACATTTTATTTTATTATTTTGTATTATTTTTTTATTTTATTTCAGCTTTATTTCAATTATCAACTACTGTAACTTTTTAATAATTTAATGTTAGTTAATGATAATAACCCTGATTGTAACCCTTTAATAACCCTGATCATAACCCTTTAATAACCATGATCGTAACCCTTTCATAACCATGATCGTAACCCTTTAATAACACTGATCATAACCCTTTAATAACCCTGATCATAACCCTTTAATAACCATGATCGTAACCCTTTAATAACACTGATCATAACCCTTTAATAACCCTGATCATAACCCTTTAATAACCGTGATCGTAACCCTTTCATAACCATGATCGTAACCCTTTAATAACACTGATCATAACCCTTTAATAACCCTGATCATAACCCTTTAATAACCATGATCGTAACCCTTTAATAACACTGATCATAACCCTTTAATAACCCTGATCATAACCCTTTAATAACCGTGATCGTAACCCTTTCAATAACCATGATCGTAACCCTTTAATAACACTGATCATAACCCTTTAATAACCCTGATCGTAACCCTTTCATAACCATGATCGTAACCCTTTAATAACACTGATCATAACCCTTTAATAACCGTGATCGTAACCCTTTCATAACCATGATCGTAACCCTTTAATAACCATGATCAGAATCCTTTAAATAACAGTGATCATAACCCTTTAATAACAGTGATCATAACCCTTTAATAACCCTGATCATAACCCTTTAATAACCATGATCGTAACCCTTTCATAACCCTGATCGTAACCCTTTAATAACCCTGATCATAACCCTTTAATAACCATGACCGTAACCCTTTAATAACCATGATTGTAACCCTTTAATAACACTGATCATAACCCTTTAATAACCATGATTGTAACCCTTTAATAACCCTGATCATAACCCTTTAATAACCATGATCGTAACCCTTTAATAACCATGATCGTAACCCTATCATAATCATGATCCTAACCCTTTAATAACACTGATCATAACCCTTTAATAACCATGATCATAACCCTTTCATAACCATGATCATAACCCTTTCATAACCCTGATCGTAACCCTTTAATAACCCTGATCATAACCCTTTAATAACCCTGATCATAACCCTTTAATAACCCTGATTTTAACCCTTTAATAACCCTGATTTTAACCCTTTAATAACCCTGATCATAACCCTTTAATAACCATGATCGTAACCCTTTAATAACCCTGATCATAACCCTTTAATAAACATGACTGTAACACTTTAATAACCCTGATCATAACCCTTTAATAACCCTGATCATAACCCTTTCATAACCATGATCGTAATCCTTTCATAACCATGATCGTAACCCTTTCATAACCATGATCGTAACCCTTTCATAACCATGATCGTAACCCTTTCATAACCATGATCGTAACCCTTTAATAACCATGATCATAACCCTTTAATAACCATGATCATAACCCTTTAATAACCCTGATTTTAACCCTTTAATAACCCTGATCATAACCCTTTAATAACCCTGATCATAACCCTTTAATAACCATGATCGTAACCCTTTCATAACCATGATCGTAACCCTTTAATAACCATGATCATAACCCTTTAATAACACTGATCATAACCCTTTCATAACCATGATCGTAACCCTTTCATAACCATGATCGTAACCCTTTCATAACCATGATCGTAACCCTTTCATAACCATGATCGTAACCCTTTAATAACCATGATCATAACCCTTTAATAACACTGACCGTAACACTTTAATAACCCTGATTGTAACCCTTTAATAACCCTGATCATAACCCTTTAATAACCCTGATCATAACCCTTAAATAACCATGATCGTAACCCTTTTATAACCATGATCGTAACCCTTAAATAGCCCTGATCATAACCCTTTAATAACCCTGATCATAACCCTTTAATAACCATGATCATAACCCTTTAATAACCATGATCATAACCCTTTAATAACACTGATCGTAACCCTTTAATAACCATGATCGTAACCCTTTAATAACACTGATCGTAACCCTTTAATAACGCTGACCGTAACACTTTAATAACCCTGATTTTAACCCTTTAATAACCCTGATCATAACCCTTTAATAACCATGATCGTAACCCTTTAATAACCCTGATCATAACCCTTTAATAACCCTGATCATAACCCTTTAATAACCCTGATCATAACCCTTTAATAACCCTGACCGTAACACTTTAATAACCCTGATCGTAACCCTTTAATAACCCTGATCGTAACCCTTTAATAACACTGATCGTAACCCTTTAATAACCCTGACCGTAACACTTTAATAACCCTGATTTTAACCCTTTAATAACCCTGATCATAACCCTTTAATAACCCTGACCGTAACACTTTAATAACCCTGATTTTAACCCTTTAATAACCCTGATCATAACCCTTTAATAACCCTGATCATAGCCCTTTAATAACCATGATCGTAACCCTTTAATAACCCTGATTTTAACCCTTTAATAACCCTGATTTTAACCCTATTTTTCTTCTTTTTGGGTTTCTTTTATTTTATTTCAGCTTAATTTCAGTTAATGATTTTTTGATATTTTATTGTTAGTTATCGATAACAACCTGATCATTACCCTTTCATATCCCTAATTTTAACCCTTTAATAACCATGATTTTAACCCCTTTTTGTCTTTTTTTCTCTTCTTTTTTGGATCTTTTTATTTTATTTCAGCTTTATTTGAAATACCATCAATGTTTTTAATAATTTAATGTTAGTTAAAGATAATAACCCCTTATTGAAACCCTCTTTTTTGGAGCTTGACGGCCTCAGTACTCATTTATTGCATAAAAAAAAAAAAGCTTGCGCATTCCGTTTAACATCTCCTTTTGTGTTTTACAGGAAGTCATACAGGTTCGGGATGACATGAGGGTGAGTAAATGATGTCAGACTTTTTTTTTTTTTTTGAGTGGACTATCCCTTTAAGACGGTCAGCAGACGGGACTAACGCTTTCCCATTTCCCTCTCTTTTCTCTTCGTAACCCTTTAATAACCCTGATCATAACCCTTTAATAAACATGACTGTAACACTTTAATAACCCTGATCATAACCCTTTAATAACCCTGATCATAACCCTTTCATAACCATGATCGTAACCCTTTCATAACCATGATCGTAACCCTTTCATAACCATGATCGTAACCCTTTCATAACCATGATCGTAACCCTTTAATAACCATGATCATAACCCTTTAATAACCATGATCATAACCCTTTAATAACACTGATCGTAACCCTTTAATAACCCTGACCGTAACACTTTAATAACCCTGATTTTAACCCTTTAATAACCCTGATCATAACCCTTTAATAACCCTGATCATAACCCTTTAATAACCATGATCGTAACCCTTTCATAACCATGATCGTAACCCTTTAATAACCATGATCATAACCCTTTAATAACACTGATCATAACCCTTTAATAACCCTGATCATAACCCTTTCATAACCATGATCGTAACCCTTTCATAACCATGATCGTAACCCTTTCATAACCATGATCGTAACCCTTTCATAACCATGATCGTAACCCTTTAATAACCATGATCATAACCCTTTAATAACACTGACCGTAACACTTTAATAACCCTGATTGTAACCCTTTAATAACCCTGATCATAACCCTTTAATAACCCTGATCATAACCCTTAAATAACCATGATCGTAACCCTTTATAACCATGATCGTAACCCTTAAATAGCCCTGATCATAACCCTTTAATAACCCTGATCATAACCCTTTAATAACCATGATCATAACCCTTTAATAACCATGATCATAACCCTTTAATAACACTGATCGTAACCCTTTAATAACCATGATCGTAACCCTTTAATAACACTGATCGTAACCCTTTAATAACGCTGACCGTAACACTTTAATAACCCTGATTTTAACCCCCTGATCATAACCCTTTAATAACCATGATCGTAACCCTTTAATAACCCTGATCATAACCCTTTAATAACCCTGATCATAACCCTTTAATAACCTGATCATAACCCTTTAATAACCCTGACCGTAACACTTTAATAACCCTGATCGTAACCCTTTAATAACCCTGATCGTAACCCTTTAATAACACTGATCGTAACCCTTTAATAACCCTGACCGTAACACTTTAATAACCCTGATTTTAACCCTTTAATAACCCTGATCATAACCCTTTAATAACCCTGACCGTAACACTTTAATAACCCTGATTTTAACCCTTTAATAACCCTGATCATAACCCTTTAATAACCCTGATCATAGCCCTTTAATAACCATGATCGTAACCCTTTAATAACCCTGATTTTAACCCTTTAATAACCCTGATTTCTTCTTTTTGGGTTTCTTTTATTTTATTTCAGCTTAATTTCAGTTAATGATTTTTTGATATTTTATTGTTAGTTATCGATAACAACCTGATCATTACCCTTTCATATCCCTAATTTTAACCCTTTAATAACCATGATTTTAACCCCT
>CM040934.1:36686650-36689150 GCA_023029165.1 Gobiocypris rarus
AGTTATTACAAGATGTTGATTTCTGTAAACATTTTGTGGTGTTTTGGGAATGTTGGAGAAAAACAAAACATACTTTTGAAAATTCAAGACAATGGTGGGAAGTTGGGAAAAAACAAATACAAATGTTTTGCCAGCAATATACTGTTAATTCCACAAATATGATAAAAAAAGCAATTAAAAATCTTGAAAGATCTATAGATTCTATTGAAAAAGATTTGTTGGAGAGACATGATCCTGGTTTGTCGCATTGTTTGCAACAAAAAAAGACTGAGTTGGGGTCCTTTTTAAATGAAAGGGTGAAAGGAGCCTTAGTGAGGGCTCGTTTTGTCTCAGTAAATGAGATGGATGCACCAAGCGCATTTTTCTTTGAATTGGAACGTTCAGTAGCACAGCATAAACAAATGGCTTGCCTCCGTCTGCCTGATGGAAGGTCACCACAAATGTGGCAGAGATGCGAAATCATGCAGTGGATTTTTATTCCGGTTTATATGCTGCTGAACATTGTGACCCGGACTGTGCTGAACAGTTATTTCAAGGCCTTCCTAAACTGGACTCTGATTCAAAGACTGCTTTGGACTCTTTTTTATCTCTTGATGAGCTTTCATCTGCTGTAACACAGCTCAGCTCGGGACGTTCCCCTGGAGTGGACGGGTTGACATCAGAGTTTTATAAACACTTTTGGAATCTTATTGGTCCTGATCTCTATGAGGTTTTTTGTGACTGTTACAAAGATGGACTTTTGCCTGTTACATGTCGTCGTGCTGTTCTTTCTTTGCTTCCTAAAAAGGGAGATTTGTCTTTGTTAAAAAATTGGAGGCCTGTTTCCTTATTGACTACAGATTATAAGATTTTATCAAAATGTATTGCTAATAGGTTAAAGAAATATATACACACAATAGTCTATAAAGATCAGACTTATTGCATACCTAATAGGTCAATAATGGACAATTTATTTTTAGTACGAGACATAATAGACATTTGTAAAGTTTTTAATTTAGGAGTTGGATTAGTTGCCCTTGATCAGGAAAAAGCTTTTGATCGGGTAGATCACAGTTATTTATTCGATTTACTTAAAGTTTTTGATTTTGGAGAGGGTTTTTTAAGTTGGATAAAACTTCTTTATGCTGATATTTCATGTATGGTAAAAGTTGGGGAAATTTGAGTAAACCAATTTCTGTCCAAAGGGAATCTGACAAGGTTGTCCATTGTCTGGGTTGCTATATAGTATTGCTATCGAACCGTTACTTTCTATTATAAGAAAAACTATGGGTGGGTTTTAATACCAAATATGACTCCAAATGTAAATGTCTCTCTTACTGCTTATGCTGATGATGTGACTGTGTTGGTGGGTAATGGGAAGGATATTAATGCTCTGTCTGAAGTCCTCCAGTTATCGAGAAGGCTTCATCAGCAAGAGTAAATTGGGACAAAAGTGAGGCTTTTTGGGCAGGTCAAGATACATCATGTGGCTTACCATCACTGCCAGGAAAGCTTAAATGGGGCAAAGAAGGGTTAAAAATCTTGGGAGTTTATTTTGGTTCTGATGAGTTTCAGAAGTTAAATTGGGAGGGTGTTATGGAGAAAGTTTGCACCCGATTGTCTCGCTGGACCTGGTTGCTACCCAAACTATCCTATAGGGGGAGAGTCTTGATTGTAAACAACCTGGTTTCTTCCACATTGTGGCACAGATTTAATGTGATACAACCACCTACTGGACTAGTGCAAGAAGTACAGAGAAAGTTGGTGACTTTTTTCTGGTCCGGACAACATTGGGTGCGTGCCTCTGTGCTGTTTCTTCCGATACAAGAGGAGGCCAAAGTTTTGGTGGATATTAAGGCCAGGCTAATGACTTTCCGTTTACAAGCTGCCCAGAGACTGTTGTACAAAAATGAGAGTGCATGGGTTGACACTGCATTGGTACTTTTGAGAAGAGCTGGTGGAATGGGACTTGATAAGCACTTGTTTCTGATGAAGCTAGGAGAGACTGAGCTTACAGATCTTACTCCTTTCTACAAATCTGTTCTGGAAGCTTGGAGGTTTTGCTTTTCAAGATCACCCGTAGTACCTGTCGGGATGTGGCTGTTGGAGGAACCTTTGTTTCTTAACCCCTTCCTGCCTTCGAGACTTTTATCCTCAGCCTTTTTGCGAACACGTTTACTGTCTGCTGGGTGCACGAAGCTGGGTCATATACTACACACCAGTGTGGAATCACTGGGCAGGAAAGCTGGGATTAAGTCAGCGAATATTGCAAAAACTCACCACAGAGGTGGTCGGAGAACTGGACTTTATCTATCGTTCTTTCTTGGACAACCCAGCTATAATGGATGAATGGAGAAGTGGACGTGAATATCTGTTTCCCTCTCTGACTGTAAAAGCTGCTGTGGGGGACTGGCAGGAAGAGAAGGAAGGCCTGTTGTCTTTTAAAACTCCACAAATGGATGAATTTGAGTCGGTGGGAAAGAAAGCCCTTTATGTCACCTGTGTTAAGGTGTCTAATTTA
>CM040934.1:36694150-36839150 GCA_023029165.1 Gobiocypris rarus
TGCTGCATTTTTACATTTTCAAAAAACATCACTTAGTGTGATTTATAAGATGTTTTCCTCATGGGGACCAAAAAATGTCCCCACAAGGACAAGGATTTTGGATATTGCCATCTTTGTGGGGACATTTTGTCCCCATACCGTAGGGATTACCAGTCCACACACACACACACACACACACACACAAACACAGGTTTGATTTGCTATCTAAGTGAGGAATTTTTTTTGGGAGGACAGGTTTTTCTATACTGTTCAAACTGTACATTACCCCTACCACCAAACCTACACACACACACATACACACACAAACTCACACACACACTTACTCTCTATCACACACACACACACACTGTGTAGGAGTGAAGAGAAAGCAGTTACAACTGCCTCTGTGTTCCCGAGGAGATAAAGAGCAGAGTCTGATTACAGAGAGAGTTTTACAAATCGTCAAGGCCAACAATAAAATGCTGTTGACTCCGTTAGGAGCTCATAAGAGATCATTTTGATCTCAACGTTTCAGGGTGTGTTTGTGTTCATGAGCCATGAAACGATCCCACACAGCCAGTATATATATATATATATATAAATAAATAAACACTATGATTATTCAGACAGATCATTCATTAGACACTACATTAAAAACATGGAGAACACCGCATCCAGAACATGTAGATACAGAAAAAAAGTATAGGCTATTGTTACGAAGTAAACTAATTTTGCAATTACGTAAAAAAAAGAAGTAGCCTATTGTAATCACAATTTAGTAAGGTGAATATATTATACATGTAGACTGTATGTACTGCAAGTATAGTATTGTATTGAATATTGTATAGTATAATGTCTGTATATTGAGCACTGTAGCCCAAACCCATGTATTTGTAGGAGTTTCCCTTTCAGACTCAACATTTAGGGGAGGAGAGTATTTAAACGAATCATGCAAGGTGATTTACTAATGTTTGCGCTCGTCAATTTACTGGTGTTTGCACCATTACCGCCCAAAAAAACGGTATGTCTTAAACCAGGCGCTAATGATCCGTCTGCGGCTGTGTTCTTTCATCTGTGTGTTGTCAGTAGATCACGCGCAAAATTTACCACTCCCATCTGTGTTTTTGGGAATTTGGGCTCTCACGCTAATTTGCCCTGTTTAGTAAATCTGGCCCTAAATGTCTTCTTTAATTTCACTTGATTTCATCTCATTCTGGATTGGCTGGGTGACATTTCAATAGGAAGAATCACTGCCAACGTTGTCTGGTCTACAAACTACGTTTCACAACCAAACACAGGCGTAAAATCGCCCGTGAGACAGGAGTTTTCGTGCGAGACTGGATTTCTTCCTGTTAAAACGATAGTCCATAATCAGCTTGCGATCCAAGTTGTCTGTGCACTTATTTGCAACGCAAAAGAAAGAAAAAAACGCTGAGGATTTAGTTATCTAACCTTTAAATGATGTTCTGTTAACATTAAGGACAGAATGTTATAAATCAATGATCTTAGAATGTTATGAATGGATAAAAATTAAAGGTGCAATATGTAAGATTTTTGCAGTAAACTATCCAAAAAACATTATTTCTTGATTAAAGTGTTGAATGTTCGCCGGTTCCCGCCTCCTTCTTCCCATAGCTACATACCTCATTACATTGGTGCCGAAATCCGGGAGGAAGGAGGGACATGTCGGAGGGCCTTCACTGCTGAGGGGGATCGCGGTGTTGAGCAGGTCGGGCAGCGGGGAAGATAGAAGACCGCGAGTGGCTGCCCGAGGCATGTGATCCTGGAGCAATGGAAGACCCAGTGGGACGGAGAGCTCACTGCCGTGCTCCTGGGATGGCTGCCGTCAGAGAGGGAGCGGAGGAGTCGGCGGTGTTTGCCGTGGGCCGGAGCCTGCTACCATCCACCGTGATGGGAGGAGCAGGGAACGCAGGACTCGCTGCCGCTCTTGCATGTGCTTTATTAGACAGGTGAGCAAATGTATATAAAATGAATCAATGCTATGTAGAGGAAATATTAGAAGCTCATCAGAATGAAGTAGCTACTGCTAGTCTCATACAGCCGACAAACTAACACACAGAATAACATTATAACTTTCAACACACTCAAATGCAGTTCAGAGAGTGTAGAAACAGCATTGTGTTTCCTCACAGTTTTAAATGGACCTGTATGAGAAGTAATTCAGCACTTGCGTGTAGTTCGGTAGAATGAAATGTCCTAATTTCTTTATATTCTCGGGACGTGTGTGTGTGTGTGTGTGTGTGTGTGTGTGTGTGTGTGTGTGTGTGTGTGTGTGTGTGTGGCGCTGATATCTGTCTCTTATTAGTAATAGTGCCCTGCTTTATACCACAGTCATGTTAAAAAACATGATTCACTCATCCATAAACATGATTTCCCGGTATGACCCCATGATTCCACGCTCATTCACTGCGTCATCAATCTACGCCTTTGGTGTTGTTTTGAAGATGTTAGCGACCCCTTGCGGCGAAAAAATACATAGTGTAGCTTTTGTGAGACATATTTTGGGGAGATTTTACAACATATTTGACAAAATAACAAACCTTACTTAAATCCCTTCCCCTCCCCAATAGTACTGTCAGTAAAAGAAAGAAGAAGAAAAAATCCCTTACATATAAAACATTTTATATCGTACACTCCTATTAAGCACTTTATGTATACACAATAACTTCACACATCTATAGCCTCTTCAATATCTCCTTCTTTAACAAATTCCAGAAACATCTCCCTTTTATCATAACATTCGAAGACATCCCCTTTATTACATGCGTAAGCTTCTCAGTGGTCAAACTGGAAACATATTGCTGCTTTAATTTGAAGGTATGTTTCAGGAGCATCATACTAACCTTTAAAAAACGCTCCACTAACATGAAATGTTCCACATATGTGTGCAGATGCATATATGCTGGCTAATAATTGCCCTCTTTCCTGTAAACCATGCTCTTGTGGAAAGTGAAATCCTGTAAATACAACCCATCACTGACACTGACCCTGTAAACTCTCCAAAGTAAATGTTTGCAACCCTTTGGAGATCAAATGTAACATAACCTTTCACTTTAAAACTTGAAATTCCAATTTCTCTTTAATTATGAAAGTTTACACTGTCCAGGAAATGGAAGCTGTATTTGTGTGGTCTTGTTTCACTCAACTTTCTTTTTAGCCCAAGTTTTATTGCAAAAATATGTTGATTTGCGGTCTTCTTCAATCTTGCGCTTCAAATTGTCTGTCTGACGTCACGACCCTCACAGCGAAACAGTCACTCACTCACGCAGAAAGCCTCAGATGTAGCGTCGAGTTATACATGTAGTGATCATTGTTGCACATCTGTGGACGCCTTCCTGGGTTCAATCCCACCCCATGACCCATTATGTCAGGATGCAGTTTAGACACTCAATTCTGCTCTAATATAACAGTCCTGCATTAGGCCTTTGTTGCATGTTCTTTGTTGGCTTATCTGTTGTTTATAGTTCATATAGAAGTACTGATTGCTGTGTGTTATTATTGTATCAATGTCTAAACACACACACTATTATGTAGGGGGCAAAGCGGTATGGTAGTCTAAGACAAATATGTGAAAACCGATTGCCTTAAAGTTCTCAAGCATGTTTTACTCAAAGTTGTAAGTGGTTAATGCAAAGACATAAAAAAAAAGTGTTGGGACAAGAATGGACTTTAAGCTGACTCGCCACAGTTTAGTCTTGTGAGATCTTGTGGCACCTAATTTGTATACATTTTTGGTGACATTTTTGACATAATCTCTAATGAATTTCTGAATTGGCACAATAAATAAATCAAATTAGATATAAGTTATTGATTGCATCTGAAGCAGTAAGTTTTACATGCTCAACATACACTCACCTAAAGGATTATTAGGAACACCTGTTCAATTTCTCATTAATTATCTAATCAACCAATCACATGGCAGTTGCTTCAATGCTTTTAGGGGTGTGGTCCTGGTCAAGACAATCTCCTGAACTCCAAACTGAATGTCAGAATGGGAAAGAAAGGGGATTTAAGCAATTTTGAGCGTGGCATGGTTGTTGGTGCCAGATGGGCCGGTCTGAGTATTTCACAATCTGCAGTTACTGGGATTTTCACGCACAACCATTTCTAGGGTTTACAAAGAATGGTGTGAAAAGGGAAAAACATCCAGTATGCGGCAGTCATGTGGGCAGTTTCTGTTGAGACATTCAGATGGTAGAGTCAGAATTTGGCATAAACAGAATGAGAACATGGATCCATCATGCCTTGTTACCACTGTGCAGGCTGGTGGTGGTGGTGTAATGGTGTGGGGGATGTTTTCTTGGCACACTTTAGGCCCCTTAGTGCCAATTGGGCATCGTTTAAATGTCACGGCCTACCTGAGCATTGTTTCTGACCATGTCCATCCCTTTATGACCACCATGTATGGCTACTTCCAGCAGGATAATGCACCATGTCACAAAGCTTGAATCATTTCAAACTGGTTTCTGGAACATGACAATGAGTTCACTGTACTAAAATGGCCCCCACAGTCACCAGATCTCAACCCAATAGAGCATCTTTGGGATGTGGTGGAACGGGAGCTTCGTGCCCTGGATGCGCATCCCACAAATCTCCATCAACTGCAAGATGCTATCCTATCAATATGGGCCAACATTTCTAAAGAATGCTTTCAGCACCTTGTTGAATCAGTGCCACGTAGAATTAAGGCAGTTCTGAAGGCGAAAGAGAGTCAAACACAGTATTAGTATGGTGTTCCTAATAATCCTTTAGGTGAGTGTATACCCTGAGGGCCCAAACCAGGCAAAAAGTACTTTGATTATATGCCATGGTATTTAAATGGTACTACACCAACAGTATATGTCCTGAAATCCATGGTAGATGCTGGACCTCGAGCTGTGGAATCGCAGGGTTGCTATAATCAATTACCATAAAATTAAACATCAACCATGATCAGAGCATTAAACTCTGGATGAGATCCGTGAATCAGGCTACATGATAATTATGTCTACATAGCCATCAACTTCTGATCATATTTTCTCTTGGTTTCTCCTGCCATAAGAAATGTGCTTTATAAACACAGAGTTAAAGCAGACAGAGAAAAACTAATGTTATATAGTCAAGGGTCAAGAACCCAACTAAAGCAAATACTGATCACCATAATGGCGACTACAAACGTTATTATTTTCAATAAAACATTAACATCAAAACCGTTGTTAATTCTTAGTAAGAGCTTCTATAGATGTCTGACAGTCGATCTGGTTAGTAATGTGTGAAGCTGACACTGGCGGCTCTACAGGGGGGCAAAGGGGGGCAGGTGCCCCACTCTAGAGCCTTGCCCCCACCAGCTGCCCCCCTAACATTTGTTATGAATGTATTGTATGCTAAAGACGATTCAGCATCAGCAAAAACAGCGAGTCTATTACGTTAGCCAAAATCAGCGGTTGTGATTCGTAAGAGCACTCTTCCCTTTGATTAGCCTAATTTAGATTTTAGTAAAGACAAAAACAGCTTTATAAAAAATATTGTATCCACAACTGCCAACTCTCACGCATTCACCGTGAGACACACGCAATTGACACTTTTCACGCTCTCACGCCACACATACATTTTCTCACGCACAGAAAAATCCCGAAGCAAAGAGGACACGGAGACCGACAGACTAGACAGAGCAGGTTACTTATGATATAAAAAAAATCTCAGCTCTCAGATTCTGTCACTTTTATTACGAAATTCAAACAAGTGCTTGTAAATGTTACGTGACAGCTCCCTAGCTGCACGTGGACCGATCATCTCTACTAGCACAATGTTGAAAGAAACAGTAGCCTACAACTTACCTAAATGTATATTCCTCATACATAATATAAACCAATCAATCTAACTAAGGGGTCAATAAAACAACTGGAGAACAATAATGTCACATAACATTTACCTCAGAAAAGCCATTTAATGACCATAATAGGCTATAGCACATTAGTTGGCTAGAAAAAAAGAGCTAGTATTTTGCTAAATATAGTGTACCATATTACATATTTATTATATTTTTATTTATATCATTAAATAAAGTTGTTATTATAATAAAAAAAAACGCATTATATGTAATTTGAGTTATTTTTAACCTTAAATAACACTGCTAGCTGACAGGGCTCTGTGTTTACAGCATTAGGTGAGTTGTTTTTTCTTGAGATTAGGTACATCTTGTGTTCCTAATATTTATCCAAATTAGTCAATATTAAATCAAATCACAATAATTTAATTTAATTGAAATAACAAAAAAGAGTAGCTTACCAGAAATTGTACCATGTAAACACTAACATGTTGTCACTAAACCTAATAAAATTCAGTTGTTACTAAAATGTTAGTGATAATCACAATACACTTATTGTGATGCAATTATTATTATTTTTTTACATTTGACTTAGCTAAGCATTCCTATTAAATCAAATTCCTCTCAGATATCACAGCAATGAAACCAGGTTACAACTGGGGAAATAACAAATACAATAGGATTAAGTAGTCTAAACATAACTGGTGTGTGCATGTGATAAATCTTTCTGATTTTATATTTGTTATATAGGCTGCTTATTAGCTACATGGCCCTACAGTGTAATGTAATACATTTGTGGACTGTAATTATAAGTTTTTAATTATAATAAGAACTTGAGTATTGGCCACTGTTGTATATTTGTAGTCCACTGCATCTTGGACACAATTTTTTACTTTTTTATATTTTTATTTTGCTTTTTATACTGTTTTGTTTTGTTTGAACACTGGGCTTATTCCTGTTGTGAATTAAAAACCTTTGTAGTGTGTAAGGGCATGATTAAACAATAAGTACTGTAGTTTAAAAGTGATTTTGTGTTTGTTTTGTTAAAGTAATTCACATATAGGGATTTCCATGTACCGTCTACCCGCCACTGGAAGCTGGTAATGCTCTTCTTGAGATCTTGAGACATTTAATGTCTTCTTTTATCTTTAGTTGATTTCGTCTAAGGCTGTGGCTGGAAGTCAGTTGTTTGTTTGCGGATTATCATACTAATCTTAATAAAACGCTCCACTAGTATTAAATGTACCACATACGTGTGCAGATGCCTATATGCTGGCTAATAATTGCCCTATTTACTGTAAACCATGCTCAAATTGAAAGTGAAATCCTAACACAGCCCAATATTGACCATGTAAACTCTCAAAAGAGTAAACATTTCAACCTTAGGGATCAAATGTTCATAACCTTTCACTTCAAACCTTAAAATTAAAAAATCTTGTTAAAATTTCCAAAGTCTATTTAATTATGACCGTTTTAACGTACACACTCTAGGACGTGGATGCTGTATTTGTATGGTTATCGGGTTCACGAGAACGAGACTTATATTTTAAGTTATAAACTTAAACTTATATAAACTTAGACTTATAAACAAGATTATATTTTAACACTATTTTTAGAAACACCCTTCAATCTGATTTGCTGAATATAGCAGATGATGAATATATATGCAATAATAATGTGTTTAATGAGATACGTAGCATATAATTAATTCCATGATCCTTGTGCGATTAATCCCAATTAAAAAAAATAAAATATTGTGTGTGTATATATATATATATATACTGATCTCATGAAATGGCATATGTATGACACGCCAAATCGTATGCATTTTGGTGTGCTATTAAGACGCATAATCGCTTTTTAGCGTGTTTATCTATGTAAAAAAAAACTTAATTTAGTATGTTTATAAATACATTTACATTGTGGACACACACACATAATTGTTCGTTCGTTTTTATATATACACACTCTAAAAAGTAATTCAGACGACCTGTTACAACAACTTAAATAATTAAATCTTTTATAAATAAAAAAATTGGTTGTAGTAACTTGATGAAATAGTTTGTTCCCAGAATACTGTGCATAGGACTGGAAAAGGAGAATAAATGTTGTAATTAAATACCTGCGGGACAGGTCTTAATTTTCATACGTCCATGTAACACTAGCTCTGATGCTCATTGAAATGCTCCTGCAGCACTTTTGTGTGTGTGTGTTCATTCGTGTTTGTTCCGGGGTGTTGTAGTTCTTTGTTTCGCTACTCCAACTATAGTTCACTGTATAACAACTACAAATGAGACCAACATGCATCTTATATTGCAGCCAATCAGCTTTCGTGTTATTGGTGCGAGTCTGTCGGATTGTACCACAGAGACACATAAAACTGATTTTATTCTTCAGCTAACGATTATCCAGTTCTGTGATCGTGAAAGCGAAGGTGAATCTTTCTCATCTGCCATCTCATATAATGACCAAATAAAAGTATGATACGCCTGATTGCATTAAAAAAAGAGTTAATAAAAGCAGAAACCCTGGATTCTGTGCACGTGTTTGCTGCCTGTCAGCGCTCCTGTGAGTTTATGAATGTGTTTGTTTTTAGGCTTGTTGCCCTTGAATGATCAAATACGCGCATTATTATATGTCCACATTGTTGTGTGTAAAAAAGTTTGAGACGTGCGTCAGTATTGGATCTGCGCATTACTGTAGCGCTCCTGTCTGTGTCGTTAATGTTAATCAAACAACATTAACGACAGGGAAAAAACAAACAGTAGCTACCCAAACTTAAAGCACTGTTTGTTTCTGTATATTTAATTATTTTGTATTTATTTTACTCGAGAACCCTAAGTGATCATGTTATTAAAGCTAACTTTGTTTTGTAATACCAAACAAGATTCATACTTTTTCCTTGTTTTATTGCCATGTGTGACTATTGTGCATCTAACATTATGATATAGTAAGTATGGCATCCTAATTATGAAAAAAAATATGCACTTTTTTAGCAAATATCTGGAAATGACCACCACAAAATCAGTAATTTTGATCTCCCACAAATCACAAAATTATATATATATATATATATGTGTGTGTGTGTGTGTGGTGGGAATGAGCTATGAGGAAGTGCAAGTTTACTAATACTTTGTTCAATTTGAATAAATAATTTGCTTTGCAAGTAATTTTGTGATTCTGCATTTCCTTTGTAAGCTTTTAATTGAGTGATATAGGTCTTAAATGTAATTCATAATTGTCTTAAAAAGTCTTAAATTTGACTTGGGGAAACCTGCATATACCCTGTGTTAATGTATAAGTTTTTAGTGAAGGGAGAGGCCTGTTAATGTTTAGTGTTATGTTTGACATTTAAAAGAGTTTCTGTCATTTAGTTTGTGTGGCGTTGTGCTGAAGAGCTACATGAAGGTAGAAACACTACATTGACTCTATAAGCAATGACTGCACTGATGCCTAATATATTACTTGTTCATGAAATACACGTTAAATAAGTTATGTTAGAATGTGCTATTATAGCTGTTGATTTAAACTGAAATAGATGAATTGGTTCCAGGGCTACAACTCTGGTAGTTGGAGTGACTTCATTTTTTTGTGTAAAAAAAACAAAAAAAAAACAGTTTATGCTACAAATTAAGTTCCCCTAACTCAATGTGGCTTGTTGGTTGAACATTAACGTACTCAAAGATGATGCAAACTGTTGCGGTAATAAGTTTAAATCAACTCAATGAACTTGAATTTAAGAAAATCAGTTTCCACAAGTATCAAAGATTAGTGATCAAGTTCTGCCTGTATTGGTGCATGTTCCTAACAAATCAATTACAGTCTAGTAGTTACGGTAAATTGACTATGAAAACAGCGGTATTGACATACTTTATCTTGTGTACATGACCTGTAAAACCCTGTCAAACACAACCAACATGGTTATTTATTGACCAGATGCTCTTTATATTGGTGCTTGGCATGCAATATTTCACTCAGCTGTCATTTAGTTAGCAGCCAAAATGACGACACCAGTCATCCTCCTTTGCTTCTTTTTGGCATTCTGTTCCCTCTCTGTTGGGAAACCCCTCACCTGTCCTCCTCCATTTCTGAAGGAGAGCACACAGCAGGGATCAGGGAAACTTTGTGCGACGCTGCAACTGCAGACCAAGTTGCCCTGCCCCAGTGTAAACCTGTCAGTCAGTGAAAATGTCCAGCTGAATCCTGAGAAATGGCATCTGGAGAGTCTGTCACTGAAGGTGAGGTTTTAAAATGCACTAAATAATCTTATTTTACTATATGGAAAGTAGTGGTACAACTCTTCCTGTCTGGTCATTCATGTCATTTCTATATTTGTTATGTACACTAAAAATATATAATAAAAAGGTGCCTTTGATGATTGCATTAGTGTAATAACGTTTTCAGAAAACCCAGACAAAGAGATATTTTGAGTAAAATGTGTTGTATTAATAATTTTACGAATGTCCGTCGGATGGCTTTTAGAAACTGTTTGGTCGATGTAACGTGCTAACTATAGACACATTAAGCAATTGCCTACGGCCTCCGCACAAAACGATCTTTACATCATTTAACCATGGTCTCATAAGTTGTATCATTAAATCTTACTTTTTATTTTTAGGTGGAAAAAGCCTGCAGTTTTATGGTGTCTAAACAAAACGAGCAAAGCCAACATTTTCCTAGAGGATTCTATGCAAACATTCCTATAAACTCTATCAATACGCAATCAGAGTTTTTGTGTACTTGCACAAAATTGCACATCAGACACAGACGTACTCCATCATCTGAAGATTTTAGAATTAAGCATTTAGTGGACAATCCTGCCCAAAAAACTGCCAAAGACTGGAAGGAAGTGTGGGATGCTGCAAATGACTATAGAAAGAACGTGAAGAAAAACAACAATATACCACGGAGACAATCCTTCATGGATAGGAAAGACTTTAATAGAAGGTTCACACGGAATTTTAAGATTAAAGCTTCTAATAACAGAATTCTATACAGAAGCGAGAACAGAATGAATATATATGATGTCACTAATAAAGGTAATGAACTAGAAACAGTGAGAAGATTTGATCATGTTGTGGTTGATCTTGACAACAATAATCGGCCGATACATTTTGAACCCGTTCCAGAGGAGTTTTCTGAACCCTTAGGGAAAATGAATCCTGGAGAAACTCTTTCAATAGAAAAAGAATCTGGTCCATCTAGAGGATTCAATGGATGGAGAGGAGGAGTGCGGAAATTTGCAGAAGTTGTCGAACCCGTGGCTGAAGGAGAAGATCTAGCCGTGTCTGTTATCGGATCAGCATCTGCAGTGACTCAAGCTACAATCTTCACATCAATTATGCAATATCTTACTCTTTTTTTTATATAAGCCAAAAATGAAATAATGTTTTGAGGGTTGTACTTTAATACCTACTGTATAAACCTCAATATATCCCAGCAGATTTCATGACAATTACAATGAATGAACAATTTAGTCAACCTTATGAAAAGCATTTCTCTAGTAGTGCTAATAATATATGCATTTAAATTATACCTGTGATGTGAATGTGACAATAAAACTACACTTTGTCAAATCAAATACAGCCAAACGATTTTTGCATTTTTAATGTTCCTGTTAAACTCTTTACAATTTCATACAGTCATTACAATTGAACAGCAATGATTCGCTTTGGAATACAAAATGCCAAGGCAAGGCGAGTTTATTAGCACATTTCATACACTATGGTATATTCAATGTGCTTTACACATTTTGCAAAGAAAATTCAAAATATCTCACTTCCTGTTGGTTTTCAGATTTTGCTTTTTTGTAAGTATTGGGCTTTTAATGTGTACCAAATGTTAAACTTGTACGTGAGCCGCTGCACAAACGGCGCTTAATTGAAATTTTGTATGTGGCGCTATTGAGCCATTTTGCCACGCCTAATTCTAAAAACCCATATCAGATAAAAACCTGCACCACTTCTGACGCGTGTGCAAAGTTTCATGCTCAGGCCCTAATTAAGAGAGTAAAGATGAGATGCATAGATAAACTTCTCATCTGGCAAAACACTGGTGTATCATATGTTTTACAGCTGCCTGGTTTACTAAATGGTGTTCTTTCAACCAATACGTGAGTCAGGAAAAATGTAAAAAGTGAAATCAAATCATGCTAACTTATAATAAGTTTAAATATGAATGCACCTGACAGCTGTAATCTTGATGTGAAATGTTGAGTCAGTGCAGTGAGTTGAGTGGACACTATGTTTGGAAGTGGATATTTAAGGTGTTATTTCTCTGTGCTCGTGTTGCTGCAGTCTAGCAAGCGATTGGCCCGTACCAACTCCATGTTCAAGAGTGACATTCACATTAATTTATAATAAATCTCTTATTAAAGAGACAAACAAAGTGCAGAGTTTTCTAAGCTGAACATCACACATTTGTACTGTAAATAAACTGAGCAGGACGGTGGGCCTCCGCACGCAGCATTTAAATGCCTCTTTCACAGTTTCTACTAGACACTATTTGGGGGTCAAAAAGCAGAAGCAAGAAGCTGTAACATGGAAAAGAATGGGTTTATTACATTTATAGCAAAAAAACTACAGACCACCGACAGGCATTATTCGTTCAGAGACGCAGATGGTCAACCTTCAGTTTGCCATTCACGTTCTTCTTCGTGAGACCGGACTGCCTGGTGTCATCAGCTGCTTCCTCTCCAGCTTTAGCTCGTTTCCTCTTTTTTCTTTCATCTTCTGACTGAAACAGTATTATGTATTTATTAGAGGCGCTTCTTCAGACTGCGGTGAGGACATGCGATCCGTGCAAAAGTCTCTATCAAGAAAAGTCTGTTCACTCCGGGCAGCTATTTCGAGCATACAAGACCAAGACCAAGAAATTTTGTAATATAACTCCGATTTTATTCGTCTAAGAAGAATGTCATACACACCTAGGATGACTTGAGGGTGAGTAAATAATGGGCTTATTTTCATTTTTGGGTGAACTATCCCTTTAATGTAATGAATTTTTCTGCATCTGCAAGAGTGTGGGCTGGCTTTTGATACTGCGGCTCTACTTCCTGCTCTCCGGTCCCGAGATCTCTACTGCGCAGACTCTGGTCCCAAATCTGGGCAAGAAGTCAGCGCCATATTCGGACCTCCAGAGGCTTCACTTTTCTTCAGCGGAAGAAAAAGAAGTTGCGTCGTCCATATTTTTTTACGCCTTACGGCAGAGTTCTTCAACCCTGCTCTTGGGGACCCACTGTCCTGCAAAGTTTATTTCCAACCTGCTTCAGCACACCTGCTTGTGTACTTTCAAGTAATTCTGAAGAGTTTGATTAGCTTCACCTGTCTTTAATTAGGGTTGGAGATAAATTCTGCAGGACAGTGGATCCCCAGGAGTTGGGTTTAAGATCTCTGGTCTATGATACATGCTGTAAGGACTGCCAAGAGAGCATTACAATAGTCCAGCATGGATAGAACAAGAGCTTGGACAAGGAATTCCTCGATAGGAAGGGCCTAATCCTCCTAATGTTGTGCAGGGCAAATCTGCAGGACCGGGCAGTTCTAGCAATGTGGTCTGTGAAGTTTAAATGATCGTCAATCACAACTACAAGGTTCCTGGCTGTTCCTGAGTTATTTTTGACAAACCTAGCTGAATGGAGAGTTTTGATGAAGTGCTGAGACCACAATCAGTTCTGTTTTGACAGGGTTTAGTTGAAGGTGGTGGTTTTTCATCCTGTGAGAAATGTCTGTCAGGCAGGCCCGAGTTTTGAATCATTTGGTTGGAATGAGAAGTAGAGTTCCAGGTATGATTCAATCTGAAGTTCTCTTGTATGTCTTTTGTATGTGGGACTTTTATGTTTGGTGTAGAATCATCCTGGGGTTGGCAATATGGACTTTTATTATGACAGGAGAGCCCCTTGGAAGAGAGAGGCCTTCTGTAGTAGAAAAGCCAAGCCAGGGAGCAAGGAGAGGAGGTGATCCTGTTTGGACCAAACAGACTGGGGTTATTTAGTCTTCTCCTTTGAAGTCGTTTATGGATTAATTACCCATCGAGGTTCAAGAGAAGACTTGTTTTTTTTGTGTGTGGTATTTTATCTATTGTCATCACATTTGGTGGATTATTACCATTTTTACGGAACATTTTGATTAATTTTTTGGGGCTCAAGGACTAAGGACTCACGCATATGGGTAATACTTCTCACTCATGGACTAAATGATCATGGGCCCTCGGATAAGTGTTCAGTTTTCTGATTTGACTATTGTGTTATCAATATACTTTGTTGGTTTACCTGCACATGTCTATATGCCTATCCCTGCTTTCAAGAATTTATACAGTTTTCCCCCTTATTTATTCATTCATACCTTGTGAGTTCCCTGAACTTTTAAGTGACTATTGGTTTGAAAAAGTTGCAAGCCAAGTTTGTAACAGAGTGTCATCAGCACATGGATAGGAAAATATATGTTTATATATGAGAATTTAGAACTTTGTTCTTTTGAGTTGACACAACTGACACATTTTAAGTAATCTGAATTGTTGCATTGTTTTGAGTTTTATGAACTTGTTTCTTTTAATATAGACAAACTTAAATTTAATAGAAACTGGGCTGGGATTTCTATTTCCCAGCATGCTTTGCCATAACACTTAAAAAGGAGAGAAAATGCTAAAAAAACGTGTGCAACATTAACATTTAACTGGGATGTTTATGCGTGTCTAAGGTTTTGCTATGCTAGTAATGGTTCCATTATGATGCATGGAGCATGTGCTTAGTTTGAGAACAGGTTTATGTTAAATGTTTTTTAATGCTGTACTCGTTCAGCAAGTGCTATGCTATGCTAAAGCATTGTGTTACCAATTAGCAAGTTAGCATTAATTGAATTAGCTAGTTAAAGCTATAGCCAAGATCCAACTACTTAACAACTAAAATAATTTTAAGTTAAATGTATGAATTAGCTTACTCGTATTTTCAGAGTTCAGAGCGATTAAAAAGTACGAGAGTAAAAATGCAAGTTCTGCTTATATAGCAACTCTTCTTGCTTTGAGATCGTTCTGAGGTTATACAGATTTCTGGATGAAATGATTTTTACATTTCCAGGACTAATTACCTTAGTGACTATTTTTATGGCTCGCCCATGGTGGCGACATTCAGACGGGTTGTAGCCAAAAGCTTGCATCGGCAATGTGGATTGATGTAATTGGTAGACGTGGTGCGCTGCAAATTCAAAACGAGCCAATCAAAATAATCAGAATAGCATTTTTCTAAACGTTCTTTAAATGACAGGAGGCATCGTGCACATAGAAAACAGGCAAAGCGACAAATTAATATTATTCAACATATTCTATCTTTTTACAGAAACTATTCAGATGTAACCCCCTCTGTAAAATTTTCATAACTGTAATTTAATTACTTTTTTTTTTTTCTCAATAACTTTTAACGGATTACAGTTCAATTTATTTTATAATTCAATTATGTAACACTGTTACATATACATCACTGCACAATGGTAGATATTGTGCATTATACACACTGATGTTGTACTGTAACCTGTGGCATTTATTTGACCTTAATCATAAACATAGTTTTGGCTGATCTTATCATGTTTAACAGTGATGACAGTGAAGCTTTATTAACTTAGACCTTGTTTGGGTTTGTTTCGTTTTCTTTCGCTTGCATTTTGACTCTGTTATTCAGAGCTCGCACGCGTTTGCTACTGGCGTGATTAGGTGCGGGTGGAAGAGATGATTGTTAGTTTCCCTCGTCTCCACCCTTTCCACAGCCCAACTATTGTTTAACGCCTGAGACTTTACAGATGACTGTACGCTGATTAATTCACAGAGATTATTAATGTTATGAAAAGGCATATCTCAATGTGAAGGATAATGCATGCTTAAAAAGACTGAACAAGGTCAGATTGTTGTGCATTAATCCAAATAAACGAAAAGAAAGCACCTTCTGAGAAATAATGTTGATGGACTTGATCAGCCTGTGTTTCATGTCTGCTTCATACGCCCATGATGCACCATAAATCTCTGTTAGGAGGAAATCGGGCTACTAAACCTTTAACTCAAATGAAAAAAATTATAAATTATAAAAACTAACAAAAATAATATCTCAAAGGTGCTTAATAGTACAAATAGTATCTCAGTGGTGTTTAACACTGCAAGTTACATTGCAATATATATGAGTACATTCTATGTACAAGTAGATTTAGCACTTCTAGCACACAACACACTCAGTTAAAAACTGGATCATGTCAAATATTTATTTGTGACCGTCATTTATATAAATATTAGTGCTATCAAATCGATTAATCGTGATTAATCGCAACCAAAACAAAAGTTTGTGTATACATAATATATGTACTAACTATGTATAATTATGTATATTTTTAAAACACATATTTAAGAAACATTTGCATGTATATACTCTATATGTAAGATAATTAGAATTTTAATGCATGTAGTGGAGGCAAAGAACTGCCTGACGCGAATTGCAGCACAATATTTGACCCGAAGGGTAAAATTGATGGTTACTTTTGTCAGTTAGATCTAACGATAGATCTATAGGAAAGAGGATTGCGGCGAAGAAATAATAAAAAAAATTAAATTAAAGAGATTAAAGTCATTATAATGTGAGATTAAACTCATTCAATTTCAAGAAAAAAAAGGCAAAATACAATGTTTAGAATAAACTCGTGTGCATGTTCTTTTAAATGCATAATAATTATACACAGTTCACACACATATATTATGTAAACACAAACTTTTATTTTTTGACAGCACTACATTGAAGGTCCCAATGAGCACAGTGGCCTCCATCATCCGTAAATGGAAGAAGTTTGGAACCACCAGGACTCTTCCTAGAGCTGGCCGCCTGAACAAACTGAGCAATTGGGGGAGAAGGGCCTTTGTCAGGGAGGTGACCAAGAACACAATGATCAGTCTGACAAAGCTCTAGTCTTTCTCTGTGGAGAGAGGAGAACGTGCCAGAAGAACAACCATCTCGGCAGCACTCCACCAATCAGGCCCGTATGGTAGAGTGGCCAGACGGAAGCCACTCCTCAGTAAATGGCCACCTGGAGTTTGCCAAATGGCACCTCTCAGACAAACACAATTCTCTGGTCTGATGAAACAAAGATTGAACTCTTTGGCCTGAATGACAAGCGTCATGTCTGGAGGAAACCAGGCACCGCTCATCACCTGACCAATAACATCCCTACAGTGAAGCATGGCGGTGGCAGCATCATGCTGTGGGGGTGTTTTTCAGCAGCAGGAACTGGGAGACTAGTCAGGATCGAGGGAAAGATGGATGCAGCAATGTACAGAGGCATCCTTGATGAAAACCTGCTCCAGAGTGCTCTAGACCTCAGATTGGGGCGAAGGTTCCTCTTCCAACAGGACAACGACCCTAAGCACACAGCCAAGATAACAAAGAAGAGGCTACGGGACAACTATGTGAACTGTCCTTGAGTGGCCCAGCCAGAGCCCAAACTTGAACCCGATTGAACATCTCTGGAGAGATCTGAAAATGGCTGTGCACCGACACTCCCCATCCAACCTGATGTAGATTGAGAGGTCCTGCAAAGAAATATGGGAGAAACTGCCCAAAAATAGGTGTGCCAAGCTTGTAGCATCATACTCAAAAAGACGTGAGGCTGTAATTGGTGCCAAAGGTGCTTCAACAAAGTATCATACAAAGGCTGTGAATACTTATGAGCATGTTTATACATTTGCAAAGATTTTAAAATTATTTTGCGTTGTCATTATGGGGTATTGTTTGTAGAATTGAGAAAAACAAAAAATGAATTAAATCCATTTTAAAATAAGGCTTTAACATAACAAAATGTGGAAAAAGTGAAGCATTCCCAGATGCACTGCATCTTTATTCCCCCCCCCCAAAAATGCATTTTCTTTCATCTAAAATCTTTTGATTTTGGGATGGGATATGAATGTGTTATTAGCATTTTACACAATATCATCCACAAAAGTGCTTTTAGGCCATATAATTTAAGTGAACCGTAGGTTAAACATTTTTAACTGTTGCCCACAGGAACACAGAGTTGCATTGAGCGTCAGGAGCTCAGGCTGTAATCTGAAGCCTCCTGCTCAGCATGTCAGGTCTGCAGCATTTGGCAGTCGTGCAGCAGCTTACATAAGCGAGCACTGAGGTACCTGCTGGTGAAACACTGCAGTAACCTCAGCACATGTGTGCCCTCTTATCTCATTCCTTCTGCTCGTCTCTGATTATCTCACTCGGCTCAGGAATGAGCCGGCACTGATAACACTAGCCCTGCGGCGACATGCAGGCGTGCAAACTGCAGAGGATCAGTGACTGCAAACATGTCGAGCTGCCTACTGCCTCTGGGTGAAAACTGTGCCTTTACACTGTCTGTTGTCAGCACTAATTTGTCATGTCAACAACATTGTAAATCAGGCTGAAATATGTATTTTAAGTTTCATACTAACCCAAAGAAAAATCATAAATAAGATATCTCGTTTTTTGTCTGCTTCTTTTGAGATGTTTCTCCTAAGAAAAAGACCCCCGTAATCTCTCAACAATGTCTCAAAATATGCTCAGATTTGCAATCATTTACCAGAGATCTCAATATGAGCTGCTCTCCATGTTCTTTTCACAACCTGCTGGATGATGACGACTCATTTGTGTCTGTTTTATTTTCCTCAGGCACATACAAACTAAGCAGGTAAACTGGAGTAGTGGTGTTGTGAGGTTCTGGGAAGGCGGTGTGCCCAGACAGACCACAGTAGAGTCTGTTTCAGGAAGCCGCCTCGTTGGAATTCTGGCAAAATTAAAGGGCTTCTTAAAACTTCTAAACCTGCGTAATTAAACGGCCTCTCGGATGTGCAGGACTGCAGAGGACATCAGACAAAAGACAGACGGCAAACACTGAACATGTGAGCTGCAGTACATAGTAGAACTACACTCTTAGAATCTAAAGGTTCCAAATAGAATCTTCAAGGGTTCTGTCAGACGCATCATATTTAGAACATTTTAGAGGGGAATTTAGTTTTAAGTAATTTTTAATTACATTTTAAGATTTAAACAGCTTGTAAACATGCTTCATCACAAAAGCAAATATAATGCAATCATTTAATACATTTCTCCTTATATAGAACCATTTTGGCATAAAGTTCTCTTTAAAATTGAGTCAAGAACGGTCCCTAGAGTTCAATATAGAACTCCACTGAACCTTGTATTCTAAGAATGTAATAACAATCGCTTGTATGTGTCAGAATAGGGGGAATATATGCAGTTGATGCTGCAAAAATTGCGGAATTAAAACATCTAAAATGTATTGAAACAAGATACTTGAGAAGCAACACTGTACACGATATTAAGACTTGTTTTAGATTGTGTCTTTAGTTTATTTACTCTGTTTTAAGAATGGGGCGGGGGTAAAGCCCAATTTATCCTTCTGCGTCGAGAGCTCGTCGTAGCTACGTCGTAGGCTGTGTGTAGCACGCGTAGCCTATGACGTACCCCGACGCACACCTCTCCAAAAATTTCACAACACGTCAATTCTACGCGGACCGATTGGTCTGCCAGAACCCCTCCCTCAGGGGTGCACATGCTCCCTCTGCATGTGTAACTGCACGTCAACGCGGACAAACTGCTGTAGAGGCTACGTCACAGGTCCGACGCAGAAGTATAAATCAGCCTCAAGGCAAAATACACTCCTAAAAACTTATCTTAAGTCAATCTAATTTCAGTGTCTTTTTAAGTATATTTGGATATTTTAAACGGAGAACATGTCAAAAAAGATTCATTAAGTAATTGTTTTGTTCTATGGACAGACAATACAATTATAAAACATATATGGACCTTTTATATGAAATATATAAACTTTTGCACAGAGGGGTATTTGCCTTTTTGCCCCCTTTTTTTTTAAGGAAATCACTACTGGGTCAAATCGGCACTTTTAATCTCACTTCCTGTCCACTCTGCACTGTCCTGTCACAAAAAAACGGCAAAAATAAATCTTAAAAAAAAAAAAAAAGACTACTGGGTCCATATCTTCCCTTCACACGTTCATATTCTAAACTGCAGGTTTGATTCAGAACAGACAATGATGAATTTTGTATAAAAAGAATCTTTACTGTGTGTTTCAGCATGTCACCTAACAACAAAAATCAGTAAGAAATAATAATAAATAAACAGAGAACTGTTGTGTAGTATAAAAAAAATCCCCACATTCATTCTAGAAGGAAAACAAGCCCTCCGTTCTAACTGTTATCAGGCAGAAAGAGGACAGCGTTATAAACAGGCACCTTAAAAGAGATGTGATCTGAGATTCGGCTTTGGATACATTTGTTCTGATCTTTATCTTCTTTACTAGTACAGTACTCCAAAATCAACACCAGGAGATCAAGACACCATCCCTGCTGTGGAAACCAATCATTTGTTTGGTAACATATGTGTAGGCTTAATTCAAATTAGGTGAGACTACAAATGTCTCTGATTGAGCTGGTCCTCTTCAAGAACTCCAAAACTGACCAGTCCGAGTTAAAACGACTAAAATCCGATGAAGATTGAGAAGCACCAAAAAAGCTCCTTTGATTCTTCGAAACTTCTCCCGATTATTCCAGAGTAGCTGCAGTTTCAGTTGACGACATTCAATAGTTACGGATGCTAAAAAACCCGACGCTGGTGGGCGACTCCTTCACCGTTACCGTGACCAGGTTTGCGGTGACGTCGGTGACAAATACGTGCTCTATCAGGCTCCGCGTCGGCCTCCAGTCCTGACCCGCCTGCACGGAGATGGCCAGGTTGTCGCTTGGAAACGAGGAATCGTGTTCTGAATCTGAGCTGCTTCCCTCTTCTCCGGTGCTCAACTCGCTCAGGGTCTTGCTTTGTTTCCCGGCTTCTTTAGACAAGGCTCGGTCTTGCACCGGTTGGGAATCTCGGCTCTCAGCTGCCGGAGTCTGAGCCAGAATCTTGTCCGCTCGACCTTCGTTCTTCTTCCCGAGCCTCTCGGCCAAATCGTCCGCTTTGGATTTCTCCCGTTGCGGACTCTTTAGGGCTTGTTGGTTGGCAGTGAACTTACTAGGGGTGTTCGGTGCAGGACTCGGCTCGTGTCTCGTGTTAAACCCAGAACTTTTCCTGCCCGGAGTGGAGGAACCCTTCAAGTAGGCACTTTCGGCACCGTTACCCTGCGGCGTCTTGGTGACGCTCTGTAGATTGAGAGCTTGAAGGCTGGAGGGAGTTTTGAGTGATGAAAAGGAGCTTGACGGAGATTTCTGGAGAGATCCCGATCTTTGAAGTAGAGTCTGGTCCAATGTCTCCTGTTTTCTCGGCACATTAGGAGAGAGTTGTGGACACGTCTGTCCATTGCTGCTGTGCACATTTAACGCAGCCACTCCTGGAGATTTACACGTAGGCGTTTTGGGATCGGCTCCTCCGCTGCCCATATCCGAGACAGAGAGCTTGAAATCTGAAGCGTTTTTTGTTTGTGCTTGCCGACTTAGTGTAGGAGGCGTCGAGGCTGATCCGACAGAGCGTCCGAGGGAACTTAAAGAACTCTTCTGGAAAAAAGAACCTCTGTTTTGTAGTGCCATCAGCTCCCTTCCGGAGGTTCGGTTCAACCCGGTATAGGTGAAGCTTGCAGGCATGAGTGGTTTCTTTATGCTCCCTCTGAGGTCCGAGTCTCTGGAAATGGGCTTGAGAAGCTTCCGAGGTCCCTTGGCCTGACGCAGCGCCTTCAGCTCCGGAGGCAACGCTTTCCTCCCTCGCTTCTTTGGCGGCGGCGGCTTGGCCACCACAATCTGCGCTTTCTTCTGCGGGACCGGGTGATGCTCTCGCGGACGAGGGCTCGGCTTCGTATTCCTGTCGTCATCTTCATCATCGTCGTCTGTAGAAGAGGAAGAAGACGAGGAAGATGATGAACTAGAAGACGACGAGGATGATGAGGACGAGCTGCTTGATTTGGACACCGCTGGAATGGTATCCTGAGAAACAAAGAAAACAGTGAGAACATAATGTATGGTGTAAATATGGTGTTTTTTGCTAGATCTCGAGTATCTTTTTCTGACATACTTACCATTATTTTTCTGGGTCGTCCACGAGGCCGTTTCCCCTTTTTGCGGATCAAGAGTTCCCGCTCCTGCTCCCTAAGAATTGATAAAATATTTTTACATTTTTGTTATTAAATATATATATCTTTGCTCTCTTTGATATATTTGCCATCATATCAGTTTTTTTTTTCAGAGTTGTGCTCTGCAGTTGGATACTATTATGCACGTATCATGTTTTTATCTAATTTAACTCTTGGTGGCTTGTGTTTTGAATATATGTTCCCCTGCACTTTAGGCACACATTTGTTCGGCACCTTATGACTTGATTCTGACCTTTTTTCATTATTATTCTTTATTATCATAAGAAAGGTATATTCTGTAAATTAATTTTTGATTGTTTTTGCAGTGCATCAATGTTGCGCTGTACTTTGAGCGTGCTCGCACATGCAAATTAGCCAATTTTATTAGATTTGCTGACATGTGAAATGCAAATCCTGTGTGCAGTGTGGCCTTTCTGATGTTATTTTTTAGGTTTATTGTTCATTTTCTTCAACATCTTTGTGTGATGTTCTGTACATCGTGGCTTTAAAATGTTATGAGGAATCGTTTTACGAATGTTTATCCCCCACCACACACACACACACACGTGCCAACTATAGGCAAGACTTGACAATTCTGGTTCGACTATGTAAATATATATATAGTATAAGATTATTCTTTCGTCTTGGCTAACAAATCAAGTACAGCAAAAAACAGTGAGCCAACTGTGAAATTCATTTCCTGTTTTTATGAATGAACATTTACGTGTCCTCACTTCCTGTTCTTTCCCCTCACTTCCTGTCAGAAGCCTCTGTTGTTCTAATTTAGACAAAAGCATCACATTTCTTTCGTCTTCCTTTTGTTTTTGGTGGAAAGAGGTGTTTTCTGAGAAAATCATCATCGTTTGTGGTCTGGACATGAACGATTCCTCAAATGTTATTTCAAGTGATCAGACTTATGTTTTTTTTTCATTGGCGGGCGATAAGACATTCGTGGGGGAGAAAATGAAGGATAGACCCAAGACATATTTTGACAAATACCCTTCAGAAAATGCAAAAAATCTAGCTTGAACTTAACAGTAGAAAAGCTGGTGTCAATACGTGGTTTTGTTTCTCATGTAATCCAAGTCACACGTATTCGTCATAAAGTGTGAAACCAAAATGCTGACAGAGAAAACTAGTTCTGCTGATATGTTAACGATGTTTGATTTTCAAGTCAGTCTGCGGAGGACCTCGTGCGTCTGGACACGTCTGCAGCCCCTGAATGGCCTGTGAATGGAGCCCCATTTACGCCCTCCCAAGCGTTGCAGCCCATATTGTTTGCACATGGAGAAAAGGGGGCGTCGCTCTCACACAGAGGCCCGCTCGTCCAATGGAAGAATCCTCTTACCTCTTGTTAAACGCAGCCAATAGTCTCGGGTCAAGAAGGTTTTCCTGAGGTTCCCAACTGTTATGCCTGAAACACAGACACTGGCATCTTTAGCATGTGAGTAGACATAACATGCCCATGATTTAAAAAAAAAGATGGTTATGTACATATGAAAAAGTCACTTTTTCTGAACTTCCGTAAAGTTTCACATGCAATGAAAAAAAATGCATGTATAATAATTATACAAGCATAGCCAAAAAGATGCATTACAGCATGTCACACCGCAGGACGCTCTTAAACTAAATCATTTACATTTAGTCATTTAGCAGACGCTTTTATCCAAAGCAACCAAGTATCTTGGAGTAATAGAAGCAACCAAGACCAGTCTAGGGCAACAATATGCAAGCGCTGTAACAAGTCTCACGAAACACAAAACACATAGGACAGTTTTTTTAAATAACAAACAGAAACAAATTAAGTGATAAGTGCTAAATCACACAACAACGCATGCAAAACAAGCTATTTTTGTAGCACCGCTTGAATACCATTTGGATACCAATTTTGCATCGACTACTGTAAATGTAAACAGAAGGGACGTGGAGTAAAACTGGACTTTAGTGAGACATGTTGGCGTTACATAGAGAGAGAAAAAAAGATGAGATGATGGTTTACTTTAAAAAACACTTCAAAGAGTCTGGACAGTCTGGATTTGATTAAACATAAAAGTAGACGGTCTTAACCAAGCATTACTCAAAAGCAACAGCATTCATTTTACTTCCATAACTACCACTACTACGGACGAGGCTTGAATTTTAAATTCCCATCTGGAATGGTTTGGATGGTGAAAAGTGTCTCTAAATAACAGGTGGTGGAGAAATAAGAGGGAGACATTCAGTCAAAAAGAAAACAATTGTTTCTGCCGTTTCGTCTTTTAGAATAGCATGCACATATGAATCAATCACAACAGTCCAGCAAAGCGTGATAATATCATAAATACATCACAATTTTTCAGTGGACAACAAAAAAACAGAGTATTTAACAACTTACTAAATATATCAAATGTTAGACTAAACAACGAGAATTCGCCTCTCCTCGATCACCAACGCTATTTTTTTGCACTTTCAATGCAATTTTGCCATCCGTTTATCACCCTGGTTGAATAATAATAAAGAATTAAAAATAAATGGTTGTAAATAATCAATGAAGCAGATGGAAGCGCGCGCGGGAGGAGTGGCTCGTGTGATTGACAGCTCAAGTGCCCATAGACGGGGCAAAAAGGGGGCGACAATGTAACAGAGAGCAAGAGCGGGGGCATTTGGGGTTGGGGGCAGCTGGAGTTTTTAAAGAAGAAGAAAAAACTCGAAACAAACCACGCGCCTTGCGTTCTACAGGCGGCGCGAGATCAAACCGTCTTCGTCACAAAAAGAACAAATTGTAGCAAAGTACCAGAACGCGTTCCAAAAACTGATACAATGTAACGACTCGCTTTATAGCAACTGACCGAGCATTCTTTCGAAACTCAACACTTGATGTGTATCACTGAAAACTAAAATACACTAAAAACAACACATGTTGCTTTAGGTCTGTTTCTGTCGAAACGCACCGGGGCAGATTCGACATACGAGCCAAAGAGAGCAAAACAAACAAAAACAACTTGAAGAAAAAGTAACTTGGAAGACAAAGAGAAATGCAGCAAAGGCGAGCCGAGCTGATGCAGTGTGATCAAGTAGACAGCAGTGCACAAATTCACGCGTGGACGTGAAATTAAACACGCGCAACACGGTGTTGTTGTTGTTTCATTGTTTCTCTCTCGATCCACATTCAAGGGTGTTTACGGGCACATTGAATAAAATAGCGCGGCATTAGCAAAGTACTAGTCTATAGACTATACCTATATACTATATCTCTCTCTCACACACACACATAAAAATACAGTATGTCTATCAGTTCTCACTTACTTGGACGACCATCCTCTCCACTTGACCAGATACTCCAGTTTTCCCTGTGGAAATCAAACACGCGTTGAGGATCACGATTCACGCGCGCTGAATGTGTGCGTGTGTTTGTGTGTATGTTTGTTACCTTCCTCAGGCGTTTGTTGAGGATACACTCGGCATCAAAGACCTGCTCTCCCACCGCGCTCAGCTCCTCCATGACTGTTCTCATCTCATTCTCATCTCATTCTCCGTGACCAACAGTGTGTGTGTGTGTGTGTGTGTGTGAGAGAGAGAGAGAGAGAGAGAGAGAGGGAGAGCAGAACAGGGCAGAAGGGGGCGGATACGCAAACGCGCACAAAGTGCTCACAGTGGCCCTCGGAGGACACCGTACATGTGACGTCACGTATTTTTAAAGATTGTGAGTTTTTGGTTTACCTAACCATGGTTGTCTAACCTTGTTGAAATTACCTAACATCAAATATTTCACAGATTGTACACACGAGTTGTGTTGAATTACGTAATTAAACTCATAGTTCAATTTAATACACAATTTCACTCTTTATTAACGTTTTTATTATTTTATTAATATAAACATTTCAATCTTTATTAATATAAACATAACATAAAGATAGCCTTTGTAAACCTATATATTGTTATTTTTTTATTAATTTATACATTTAGTAGGTATTAATATTTTAGATATAACATTATGTTGTGATTTATATATGTAATTAATATTATAATATATTAATATATTGTATGAATATATCTAATATTATCAGTGTAGCATATATAGTAACATTTTTGTATAATATATCTAATATTATAAGTGTAGCATATATAGTAACATTTTTGTATAACAAAATGAAGTATGTATATATATATATATATATATGTGTGTGTGTGTGTGTGTGTGTGTGTGTGTGTATATATATACATATATGTGTGTGTATGTGTATATATATATATATATATATATATATATATATATATATATATATATATATATATATATATATATATATATATGTATATATTTAATTACATATATAATATATTTATATTATATTGTATGAATGTATCTAATATTATAAGTTTATGTATAGTAACCTTTATGTATTTATGTCTAGCAATTAAAAAAATTAAAAAGCAAGACTCTTATTGTATATCATAATTGTAATAAAGTGCATAAATGCTACTGAAGGTGAAACGTTAAATTGTGAGGTATAATTAATGTAAATGAGAAAAATAGAGCTGCAAATAATGATATAATAATAATATCATATAAAAATGTCCTTTTGAATAAATCAGACCATGAGCTCACTTAGAATGTATAACAAATAATGATCATATTTTTTATTTCATATAAAGAGACAAAATAGTTCACTGTGGAAGGGGAAACACAAGTGGTTTTGATCACACACTAAGTGATGGATAGGTTTAGGGGCAGGGGCTGTGTGTGTGTGTGTGTGTGTGTGTGTGTGTGTGTGTGTGTGTGTGTGTGTGTGTGTGTGTGTGTGTGTGTGTGTGTGTGTGTGTGTGTGTTCCTCTGGATTCCTGGATCTAAAAGGATGTTTGTTTTGTTCAGAGTACACTTGTCGATCACACTAAGTGATGTTTTTGAAAATGTAAAATGCAGCATGTCTCCTGTGATGGGTAGGTTTAGAGGCAGGGGCAGTGTGTGTGTGTGTGATGGGTAGGTTTAGGGGCAGGGGCAGTGTAGGGGATAGAAAATATGGTTTGTACAGTATAAAATGCATTACGCCTATGGAATGTCCCCACAAAACATGGAAACACAACATGTGTGTGTGTGTGTGTGTGTGTGTGTGTGTGTGTGTGTGTGTGTGTGTGTGTGTGTGTGTGTGTGTGTGTGTGTGTGTGAGTGTGTTCCTCTGGATTCCTGGATCTAAAAGGATGTTTGTTTTGTTTCAGAGTGACACTTGTCGATCTTCCCCTCTTCAGTTGAAATGTAAAGAACCAAGAATACAAATCACAGCCACGATCTACGCTTTGTATCAGTAGAAACCCGGGAGTATATTCAAATTATCGTACTTTCCCCCCTCATATGACCCTGAGACGAGAGAATTATGTATTTTCTTTCTGGAAAAATTTCTCAGATGACGCAAATATCATCATTTTGCGTCATCGTCGGAGTGTTTGTCCAGAGGCTGAAGACTACAGCCAGCAGGAGGCGCTATTTCCACATGTTTTCAACATCACACTCACAGCACTCGGCTCGGGAGCTGCGGAGATTCATGTAAACGGAGCGGTGGAGAGCATAGTGAGTGTTTCAACTTATCAAATTAACTTCCTATGAAAGTTAAGCTTCCAAAGACATGAACTGAACACGTGTCAGACTGATCACGCGCTGTGAATGAATCCCGTGATTACCTCAGTTCATGTGATGAATGTAATCCGATCCTGCTGCGTTTGTGCTGTGACGCTCAATCGACTCACTCGCATTATATCGAACAGACACGTTCGGTTTTTAATTGTAGTGTCTCTAACTGAACTGATTTTCTGAAAATGAACGCGGTGGGCAAGTGATCCAGTAATCCAGTAGCCGACTAGCGCGCCTAGAGTAGGGCAGTGAAGCAATGCGTTCTGGGAATTGTTGTCTTTCATCCCCATGAGACAAAAATACATTTTCTGTGTTTTCTCGGTCTAGAAGGCACCAAATTCAAAAATAATTTCACATTTCTACTACATTAATGACCCAGTTTAAATACAGATTCATCTTCCCAGCACCGAAGTACCCCTTTAAACGCCTAATCAGGTTAGCAATGATCCGACTGTTTTCATTCTATTCAAATATTTTTCTGTTATAATTGTAATCTTAAAAATATCTTTTCATATTACAATTTTTCTCAGTTGCATTGATACATTTCTCGAATCATCCTTAAGATTTGCAAACCAGTAAGTGCATGTCTCTAAACAATTTGTACAAACAGCTCCAGACCATGGATTACCTGCGAAAGCCTGTAACTATAATCTCTCAAAAATATGTGTGTGTTAATGAACACACCATTGCCATCAAAATGACAAGTCCTTGTGTGATCGTTCACAAACAAGAGAGTGAAAATGCTTAGTCATGTTGTCAATATAACAGTGTGCTCTGTCAGTTTTTTCTGATGAAATCTATGGCTATGATTTTGATGACAATGATTGAAAATGCACAAGAAGGCACTTTATCTGAATGACATATACATTTCTAAAGTACAAATCAACACATTACTCTATGTGGGATAATGATTGCAAGAGACTGGACAGAATTCACAGTAACACTTTTACTATTGGTACACACACACACACACACACACACACACACACACACACACATATTGTATATAAACCGATCAGGCATAACATCATGACAGGTGAAGTGAATAACACTGATGATCTCTTCCTCACGGCTCCTGTTAGTGGGTGGGATATATTAGGCAGCAAGTGAACATTTTGTCCTCAAATTTGATGTGTTAGAAGCAGGAAAAATGGGGAAGAGTAAGGATTTGAGCGAGTTTGACAAGGGCCAAATTGTGATGACTAGATGACTGGGTCAGAGCATCTCCAAAACTGCAGCTCTTGTGTGTGTGTTGCTTACCTGGGGAACACATGGCTCCAGGATGCACTATGGGAAGAAGGCGAGCCGGCGGAGGCAGTGTGATGCTTTGGGAAATGTTCTGCTGGGAAACCTTGGGTCCTGCCATCCATGTGGATGTGACTTTGACATGTACCACCAACCTAAGCATTGTTGCAGACCATGTACACCCTTTCATGGAAACGGTATTCCCTAGTGGATGTGGCCTCTTTCGGCAGGATAATGCGCCTGCCACAAAGCAAAAATGGTTCAGGGATAGTTTGAGGAGCATAATGAGTTTGAGGCATTGACTTGGCCTCCAAATTCCCCAGATCTCAATCCAATCGAGCATCTGTGGGATGTGCTGAACAAACAAGCCTGAAATTACAGGACTTAAAGGATCTGCTGCTAACATCTTGGTGCCAGATACCACAGCACACCTTCTCTAGTGGAGTCCAAGCCTTGACGGGTCAGGTTTTGTTTTTGCAGTAAAAGGGGGACCAACACAACAGAAAGGTGGTCAAAATGTTAATGTGTGTGTGATCGGTGTATTTACATGAGTGTGTTTGTGTTACATTATGTCTGTATAAAGTATATTTACTGTATAATGTAAAATGCAAGCGGACTACTGTAATACAGTAAGTATACAGTATTACAGTACAGTGAACATTGTCTGATTAATACATGCCTCTTCTGTTCTAGTACAATCGTTTGAATGATTGAGGACAACGGTTGTTCTCCCAACATTCGTCTGTACCTTTAGACCCGCATCGGCCATAAGGTCATTGTTGAGAACATGAGCCACAATAGTGGCCCTTATTTAATCAGAAACAAGTCTACAATCTTCAACCCCTTCCTCTGTTTTGCCTCCATACCCTTCCCCCACACATCCTTACTCCTTCTTCTCAGCTGTTTGTTTCCTTCTTCTTCTGGCGTTTGTCCTTAGACCTTCAGTTCTGTTGAGGCGAGCCAGTGCGTGATTAAGGTCAAATAGACCATGTTTACCGCTCGGGGGCCGAGCTAGTTAAAATGTGTTCCACAGTTTGTTGTGGGTCTCCGCAGTTGCATTGGGCACTATCCGCAATGCCCCACTTCATCATTGCTACCCCGAAGCATCCCACACCTGTCCTCAGGTGGTTAAGGATTATCCACTGCTTTATGGGCAGGTGCTGTCCAGGAACCTCAGTGGGGTCTTCAATGTAGAGGTTTAGCCGAGATGGTTCTGCTGATTTCCACAGGTCTCTCCATTTGGCCTTGACCCAGGCAGCCTTGCAGATGTCGGCTGGTGTAGTGCGGAGCAGTTCTTGGGCGTGTTTGGAAAAAGGTCACCAGGACTTGAGTCGCATGCGCTGTGGTGTCTCTGTGGCGGGATTCATTCGCCTGTGCCTCTCGAGCGAGAGCCAGCATTGCTCCTTCTCACCTGACCTCTGCAGGGGCAATTCCTCTGAGGATGAGCAGTTGGTTGGTTGGAGTGGATCATAGGAATCCGGAGACAGTCCGTAGGGAGGTGTTGAGGTCAGTGTCCAGCTTAATGACATCGGGGCTACGGCACCAAGCCAAAGCACCGTATTCAGCATTTGAGAACACCAGGGCCTAGCTGGAGATGCGAAGCGTCTTTGTGGAGGCTCCCCATGTGGCAGAGTCTTGCACAGGTCCGATTTTGTAAATCCGCACCCGCCCGTACCCGCTGTGCTTAAAACCGCATCCGACCCGTTTTCCAACAAGAGCACTAAATAAAATCCATCCCCGCAGAGGTGGGGGACTCGAGTCACATGACTTGACTCGAGTCAGACTCGAGTCGCACATTTTAGGACTTGAGACTTCCTTGACAAATATTACTAAAAGACTCGACTTGACTTTGACTTGATATTCATGACTTGAGACTTGACTCGGACTTGAGTTAAATGACTCGAAATAACTTGTTTTTGTTTAATAAATATCTGTTTTTGAACGCGACGCAGCAGGCAAGCAGAGAGAGCTAACGTAAGAACGTGTCTTTCATCCCCATGAGACAAAAATAAATTTTCTGCGTTTTCTCAGTCTAGAAGGCACCAAATTCAAAAATCATTTCACATTTCTACTACATTAATGACCCAGTTTAAATACAGATTCATCTTCCCAGCACTGAAGTACCCCTTTAAGTTTATTAGTCATATAACAATCACCTGGTCAGAGGACAAGCAAATAATTATGGAAAATAATGAACTTTATCACAATATGCAAATTTTTTGAGAAGGACCTGTATATTGTAATATGAACACGGGGGCAGGGGGAAGCAATCGAACTCGGGTTAAATCCAGGCAATCGAACCAAGTGTGAAAGTACTGATCACAGTGAGATTAATCTAGATAAAAAAAAATAAATCTATGCCCACCACTAATTTTAATATATATTCGTCTGCACGTGACTGTTTTAAACCCGTGGTTAGACGCGTGTTCTCCCTTTCCAACCCGACCCGCACCCGTATCCGACACAGTTGGATGTTTTTCACCCGTTTCAGCAATATTCGCGGGTCACCCGTCGTGCAGGACTCTGCCATGTGGTGTTGCCTATGTGCCTATGTGCCGTATCCTTGATCATAAAATTGTAAATGTTATCTCTTTTTATGTAGTTTGCATTGAGCTGAAAGAGCTAAAGAAGCTTTGTACAACATAAAGATTTCATTTATGTCTGATATTCTGAGATGTGAGTTAGTGTGAGATTTACCTGCTTTTGTTTCACCTGCGTTTGTGAATGCCACGACTTAACAATACAACAAAGACGATGAGCAGAAAACCTGCAACAGTTCCCAGTCCAGTGAAAGCACTGGTGAGAATATCATCAGACGAGCCTTCACCTGAAACACACACACACACACACACACACACACACACACACACACACACACACACACACACACGGTTCTGCTGATTAGTGGCGGCTTCATTAACATCAGTGCTTTAACTTAAAAAAAGGAGACAGAGGGATGGATGGATGGTAGACAAACAGACAGATAGATAGATAGATAGATAGATAGATAGATAGATAGATAGATAGATAGATAGATAGATAGATCGATCGATGGACAGACAGACAGATATACAGACAGACGGATGGATGGACAGACAGACAGATATATAGAGATGGATGGACAGACAGATGGACAGACAGATAGATAGACAGACAGACAGACAGATGAACAGACAGACAGACAGATTGAGAGACAGACAGACGGATGGACAGACAGACAGATATATAGACAGACAGACAGACACACAGATATAGACAGATGGATGGATAGACAGATAGACAGACAGACGGATGAAATGATAGACAGACAGATAGATAGACAGAAAGATAGACAGATGGACAGACAGACAAATAAATAGACAGACGGATGGACAGACAGCTAGATAGACAGATGGATGGATGGACAGATAGACAGACAGACAAATCGACGGATGGACAGACAGACAGATTGAGAGACAGACAGATGGACAGAAAGACAGATATATAGACAGACAGACACACAGATATATAGACAGACGGATGGACAGACAGATAGACAGACAGACAGACGGATGAATGGATAGACAGACAGATAGATAGACAGACAGATAGACGGATAGACAGACAGATGGACAGACAGACAAATAAATAGACAGACGGATGGATGGATAGACAGCTAGATAGACAGATGGATGGACAGACATATAGACGGATGGACAGACAGACAGATGGACAGACAGACGGATGACCAGACAGATAGATTGACAGACAGACGGATGAACAGACAGATGGTCAGACAGATAGACGGATGGAAAGACAGACAGATAGACGGATGGACAGACAGACAGCTAGATAGACAGATGGATCGACAGATAGACAGACAGACATATAGACGGATGAAGAGACAGATAGATAGATAGACAGACAGACGGATGAACAGACAGATAGATGGATGGACAGACAGACAGATAGACGGATGGACAGACAGACAGATATATAGACAGACGGATGGACAGACAGACGGAAAGATAAATAGACAGACAGATGGATGAACGGACAGACAGATAGACAGAGGGATGAACAGACAGACAGATAGACAGACAGATAGATAGACAGACGGCTGAACAGAAAGATCGACAGATAGACAGACAGACATATAGACGGATGAAGAGACAGATAGATAGATAGACAGACAGACGGATGAACAGACAGATAGATGGATGGACAGACAGACAGATAGACGGATGGACAGACAGACAGATATATAGACAGACGGATGGACAGACAGACGGAAAGATAAATAGACAGACAGATGGATGAACGGACAGACAGATAGACAGAGGGATGAACAGACAGACGGATGGACAGACAGACAGATATATAGACAGACGGATGGACAGACAGACAGATATATAGACAGACGGATGGACAGACAGATGGATGAATGGACAGACAGACAGATAAACAGACAGAAGGACAGACAGACAGATATATAGACAGACGGCTGGACAGACAGACAGATAGATAGACAGACAGACGGATGAACAGACAGACAGATAGACAGACAGATAGACAGACAGATAGATAGACAGATATATAGACAGACGGATGGACAGACAGACAGATGTACAGACAGCCGGACGGCTGAACAAACAGACAGATGGACGAACAGACAGATAGACAGACAGACAGACAGACAGACAGACGGATGAACAGACAGATAGACAGACAGATGGACGAACAGACAGATAGACGGATGGACAGACAGACAGACAGACGGATGGACAGACAGACAGACGGATAGACAGACAGACGGATATACAGACAGATAGACAGATGGACAGACAGACGGATATACAGACAGACGGATAAACAGACAGACAGACAGACAGACAGACAGACGGATGAACAGACAGACAGATGGACAGACAAATAGACAGACAGATAGATGGATGGACAGACGGATGGATAGACAGACAGATGGATGGACAGACAGACAGGTGTTCTCACTCTCAGGCTGTATGGAGGAGGTCAGCATGTGTCTTGTGACGTCCAGCGTCCCATCGTTGGGTTCAGGTGTGATTCTCATCAGGTGACACATCAGTGGGTAGATGTTGACTGTTTCAAACGGCCCCACCTCCAGATTCCTCCTGAAGTCCGGCCCCACGGCTTCATGTCCAGAGCCTGGTTATCATAGCCATGCTCTCCCTTATTGAACTGCACTGGGAAATATTGCAGGAAAACTGGGAGATAGTATAAAGGCACATGAAGAAATAGATATTTCTTGAAGCTATCAGCACTTTAGAGCTCCAAAATATTCAAATTGTTGGCGCTAATCTTGTATTTGGAATGGAATACTATTTTAATGCTTACTCCATGATGTTCCCGACTGCATTGATAACAGTTCAATGTGTAATTCACACTACCGGGAAAAAACTATATGGAAAATCCCTTCATATTAACACAGCAAAACTGTGCCCTACAGACAGTGTGTATGATAAACCCTGATAGCATTTAAATGCAAAACATTTTAATATTTGTCACATGACCTCCTCATGCTTCATGTTTAATTCAGCAAGTGCAGAGTTATTCTCTTGGAAATAAATATGACCATTATTATGACTAAACGTTTGATAGTCCAATCAAATAATGAGAAAAGAACAATATGTTAAAATATTTTTAAAACGTCTGGTTTGCACATTGAAAAGGGAAAGTAAAGCTGTGGAAAACATTATCAAAAGGGATGCATACTGAATATTTTGGCAAATGTAGAAGATCATCCTAATATTTCATGCATAAAATATAGTTCATGCATATTTGCACAGTAGTGTGGTAGTTTGCAATTAACAAAGCAGAGATTTTCTTCATTTGAGTTAAATCTTTGCATATTTTTTTTCACTCGATAGATGATCCCTGCTTTTCCTCAACGCTTTCTGTGACATCGTTTAAACAGCAGAGGGCACCACACACCAGATGATGTGTCTTGTGGTAGTCATGGCAGCAAAATCAGCTAAGGTAAGGGTTTTGTTTGGCTCTTGGATCATGTTATGGTTATTGAAAAGTTTCGGATGCGAAGGTAGACCTTGTGTCTCGTGCTTTGCACCAGTGTGCGGTTGTTAGTATGCCACACTTGTAAAACTGACCTCTGATATCTGTAGGTCAAAGGTGAACAGGAGCCCAAAGTGTTCCATGCGCTTGACCTGACCTCTTAGGTTGTCATGGGAACAGAGTATTGATTGATTGATTGATTGATTACAATGCAAATTAAAAGGAGGGGAGGGGCAAAGTAGAATCAGCCATTGATTGTGTTTGGTTCATTTGCATGTAATTAGATCTGTTATTATTAAACCATAAAAACAAACATTTTGTCACTTAAATAATATATATATATATATATATATATATATATATATATATATATATATATATATATATATATATATATATATATATATATATATATAAAACAAAAACTAATACAAATGACAAAAACACAATAAAATTGCTAAATCTAAAATGAAATCAGAAAATATAAAATTAATTCAAAATATTAATAAAAATCTCAATGGTACTAAAACAACATTTGCAATCTCGAAGGGATAAACTTGTGCATGTTTATTGTTTATTTGCATGTTTATACATTTCTCATGAAAGCATATCCAGTCATGTTTAAAAATGTGTTTTTTTTATTTTTTATTATATTTTGCGTAAAGAAAATAATATATATTTTGGACTATTAGGCGGTCATCATTTTGAAAATATGAAATATTAAAAAATCTTTTCTTTTTTGCATATAGTACTGGTAAGTAAATATGCTATATTGTCATAAAAATAATATCACAGTGTAAAATCTCTCAGTGTTCCTATAGACTGTTTTTGTAATGTAAAGTATTACTTATTTATTTTATTCATTATTAATTTCGATTGATTTTAGGGTGATTTCTAAGGTGTAATGAGATTCCCTCATATTCCCTCAGATAGGCACTTAAATATCATAGATTAATATGTAATTTAAGTAAACACAAGGACAGTTTGTTCATTTCCTGAAAGAACTGATCATATTCTCAGAGATATCAGAGTAAATGAGAGGATCCATAAAACACGTTTACAAGTGGTTTGATCTGAACAAAAAGAGCTCGCCTTCGCTGACAAATCAAAATCACCGGGTCAATTTGAACTCAAAATGAATGTAATACTGCATGTTTGTCAGCAGATCTCTAATCTAAGACATTAAAGATTACCAGTAACATTTTTTATGTTACTGGTAATCTTTATGATCTACTGGTAATCTTATGGTCGTTATTGGAGTAAAGAAGGCGAGCAGGCATCTGCTCTTTCTTATAGACGTGTAGATGCGGATGGGCACCTTTCAGTGCGTTATACATGCACTTTCTCGATTCTTCCTTCTTTGGGAAGCAGCAGTCCCACCGGTCCAAAGTCCTCAATATGGAAGGACAGATCTCTGAAAGAGAAGCCGGGGATCTTGGAGAGGACGATCTCGTCCACCAGTCTGCTCCGGTAGACGGTGCTCATGCCGTGATCGGCCGTAATGATGATGTTGAGCCGCTTGCTGAGGCCGTTTCGCTCGGCAGAGCTCCGCAGGTAGCCGACGGTTCGGTCCACCTGTCTGACCATCGCCCTGCGCTCGGGGGAGTCCGGCCCGTAACTGTGTCCCGTGCTGTCAGGCTGTCAGTCCTCTAAACCAGGACTCCATCACTTTGTCTACGTTCTCCCGCCAGGCCGTTTCATTGCTGTAATTGAAGTTTTCAGGCTCCACTTCTTTCACAACAGCACTTTCACCCTGATAAGTAGAAGCTGATCCGGGAAAGTGGAGTGAACCGGCCTTCAGACCCTTTTTAGGAGGACAATCATTCATATTCATTTAGAAAATGCTTCTTTTTACAATGCAACTTCGTTTTTCCTCTAAGAGCAAGCAGACAATTATAAATCTATCATTATTTATTTCTTTATGGTACGTTAATGGTGTTTGTTGAGAGCTTGGCAGACCTTGGTCTCAAAATGCATCCATTGCATGAACAAGAGAAAATCTAAGATGCTTTAAAACACTTTTTTTGTTCCACATGGAAAACAAAGAAAGAAAGAAAATGAGGAAATTATGATAGAATGTCCTTTAACCTTAACTGTCTTTATTTTTACAGACTACCATTTTTTTTATTAGTAATATTATTTATTACTGTGAGCAAATCATCATATGAGACCGGAAAAAATAGGTTTGGCTCATTTTCTGCGATTAATCTGGTAATTCTGGTTTTATATGTAGAAGTTGCTGGAGGAAATTAAATGAGGTGATCAGGATGATTCAGAGTGAAGTGTTTCTGGTTTGCTCGTGGGAAATGCGTGTCTTACAGGAGAGCAAGTCAATTTGAAATGGTCCTCTCTGACCATGCAGCCCCACAAAAACATAACAATATTTATTGTTAAATCAGTTTGTTTAATTCTAAAGGCAAGTTACATTTGACTGTATATATTTTATTAATTTTTTTAAATATTATACATGTTATGTATGTAATGTAGATCCATGACAAGCTGTTAAAACAGTATTATTTTAATTATATTTAGTGCTGTCAAATCGATTAATATAAACACAACATTTTATATTAGAATAGATTAATCGTGATCAATAATTATTGTATGTTATTGCATGCATAAGTTTTAGAAAAAAAAATGTTATATTCATTCATATATCATATATCATCAACTAACCCTCAACCAAACCCTATAGTAGCTACTAGTTACCGGTAATTAATATTACTCACCACTTAAATGTATAATTACACTGTAACAATGTCACCTTAAAATTAGGGTGTACACGAATAGTCGAGTATTCGATCTGTAGTTAATATTCGAAAAATAAAAATACTATTCGAATTTTACTACGTTGCTTTGCTGGCTGTAAATGCAGTGAATGCATGATAAATCCCACTAAATCTCGCAGTTATGATTAAATCCACTGGGTGGCGCTGTGGAGCGTGTTAATAAGTATTGTAGTAATGTATTTGATCACGTAACGTCGTTGACTGCCTCGCGATGTTTGGAATTACTGAAAATTGAAAATGATCTTGGAAAATGGGGTTATTTTTGATCAAAGGAATTAATGAAACTGAGTTATCATATTATCACGACCCCAATGAAAAAAACCATAAGAAATCCAACCCCTTAAGATATAAGGTAAGAGTTGTGTATATTGCCTAATCGTAAGCTGGTAACAAACACTTGATGAAAAAAATAAAAATAATTCTTTTCATTTTCTCAATTCAAAATAAAGTCATTTAAAAAAACGATTATTCGGATCTTCGTTTTTTATGAGCACGGAAGTTCGAATACAATATTTTGGGAAAATGCCCATCCCAACTTAAAATATAGTGTAACTTTTCTTAAATATATACATGAGTGAGTGTGTCCACACACATAAATTATGCAAACACAAACTTTCATTACATTATATTATATTATATTATATTAATTATTTTATATTATATTATATTACTGTATATCAATTATTATATTATATTAATTATATTACATTACATTATATTAATTACATTACATTATATTTATTATTATATTAATTATTTTATATTACATTACATTATATTAATTATTATATTATATTATATTGCATTTCATTATATTAATTATATAACATTATTATATATTATATCATATCATACAGTGTTGTGAAATTATCGATTAAAATAAACACAAACTTTTAAATTAGAATTGATTAGAAAAAGACACTGTAAGATCTACTTTATAAAAATTGTCCCTCGTAAAAAAAATATTTGCACCTTTGAAAAGTGTATATGCACATTAAATGTGAATGTAAGTATTGTTTCATCATTACTTGCTCATATTATATATCAGTAATATAGTTGAGCTTTATGAATGATCGCGTGATCATATTTCGTATAGCACAGCCAAAGGATGATGGAGAAAAAACAATGTGTTAAATATTTAAACGCCTACATTGAAAAATTTTTCGACAGCCCTAATATGGGCATGATTCTTCTGTGTGCATTGCTTCATATGTGTTGTATTTTACCTGTCAGGATGGTGAAGTGTGTGGGGCTGGTGAGGAATGCTGGGGTCTCGTATGTGGCTTTGACCCCGTCCTTCGCCATGGTGTCCAGGTGCGGCGTGTCCACGTCCCTGTCGTAGTCCCACCTGAAGCCATCAAAGGAGACGAGCAGTAGTTTTCTGTGCCCAGTCGCCCGGTGCGCTGGAACGGGGACCGCCAGAGACTGAACACACAAACACAGACAGAGAAGCGCCGTCCACAGCATGATGCAGTCTCAGTCAGAGCGGATTCACAGCTGCTCTCCGCTGCTGCAGGTGTTCGGCCTCACAGTCAGCGGATCACACCTGATTACGCTCGGTTCTCCTGCTCAAACTCTGTTACTCCGTCCCTGCAGGCCAAAGTTTCATCCAGTTATCTTATCTCTTCATATCTGTAAGATTTCCAGGTTTGCAGGTTTTTGCTAAGACTTGATTTACAGGCATAGATTTAAGAAAGTGTGATTGTTGTTTGCCTGTGCACAAGTTCTGTCCGGTTGCTAAGTTAAGTTGGTTGTTAGGGTGTTGCTAAGTTTCTAGGTCCTGCATCTCCTCATCGCTGTGATTTTCTGCACTCTAAAAAAATGCTGGGTTAAAAACAAACCAAGTTGGGTTGAAAATGGATAAACCTAGCAATTGGGTTGATTTAACCCAGCGATTGGGTTAATTGGGTTGTTTTAGCCCAGCAATTGGGTTGTTTTTACCCAGCGATTGGGTTAATTGGGTTGTTTTAACCCAGCGATTTGGTTAATTGGGTTGTTTTAACCCAGCAATTGGGTCAATTGGGTTGTTTTAACCCAGTGATTGGTTTAATTGCATTGGTTGGGTTGATTTAAGCCAGTGATTGGGTTAATTTAGTTGTTGTTTTAACCCAGTGATTGGGTTAATTGGGTTGTTTTAACCCAGCGATTTGGTTAATTGGGTTGTTTTAACCCAGCAATTGGGTTAATTGGGTTGTTTTAACCCAGTGATTAGTTTAATTGCATTGTTTGGGCTGTTTTAACCCAGTGATTGGGTTAATTGGGTTGTTTTAACCCAGTGATTCGGTTAATTGGGTTGTTTTAACCCAGCAATTTGGTTAATTTGGTTGTTTTAACCCAGCGATTGGGTTAATTGGGTTGTTTTAACCCAGTGATTGGGTTAATTGGGTTGTTTTACCCCAGTGAATGGGTTAATTTGGTTGTTTTAACCCAGTGATTGGGTTAATTGTGGTGTTTTAACCCAGAGATTGTGTTAATTGGGTTGTTTTAACCCAGCGATTGGGTTGTTTGGGTTGTTTTAACCCAGCGATTGGGTTAATTGGGTTGTTTTAACCCAGCAATTTTGGTGTTTTAACCCAGCGATTGGGTTAATTGGGTTGTTTTAACCCAGCGATTGGGTTAATTGTGTTGTTTTAACCCAGAGATTGTGTTAATTGGGTTGTTTTGACCAAGCGATTGGGTTGTTTGGGTTGTTTTAAACCAGTGATTGGGTTAATTGGGTTGTTTTAACCCAGTGATTTGGATAATTGGGTTGTTTGGGTTGTTTTAACCCAGTGATTGGGTTAATTGGGTTGTTTTAACCCAGCGATTGGGTTAATTGTGTTGTTTTAACCCCGAGATTGGGTTAATTGGTTTGTTTTAACCCAGCGATTGGGTTAATTGGGTTGTTTTAACCCAGCGATTGGGTTAATTGTGTTGTTTTAACCCAGAGATTGTGTTAATTGGGTTGTTTTGACCCAGCGATTGGGTTGTTTGGGTTGTTTTAAACCAGTGATTGGGTTAATTGGGTTGTTTTAACCCAGTGATTTGGATAATTGGGTTGTTTGGGTTGTTTTAACCCAGTGTTTGGGTTAATTGGGTGTTTTAACCCAACGATTGGGTTAATTGGTTTGTTTTAACCCAGCGATTGGGTTAATTGGGTTGTTTTAACCCAGCAATTTGATTGTTTTAAGCTAACATTTAACCCAACCGCTGGGCTAAAACAACCCATTCACTAGGTCCATTCACAATCCAATTGTTGCGTTTGTCCATTTTCAACCCAACTTGGGTTGTTTTAACCCATTTTTTAGAGTGTAGTCTGTTGAAATGCTCAGGTTGCTCCTTCAGTGTGTATCTGCAAGATGTTTTTCACTTGTTTTCTGGTCTATCGGGTGAAAAATTGGCATCTGATCAGTTAGTAAAAAATCTCCTCAACAACACATTTTGACATTTGACATTTATTGTGGGGCATGCTGACGTTTAATGAATGCTGAAAGTTTTAAAAGAACTTTCTGCTTATCACAGTTTCCAAAAATAACTGATAATAATCATAAATGTTTCTTTATCATCAAATCCTCATCTTATAGTGATTTGTGAAGGATCATGTGACACTGAAGACTGGATGCTGAAAATACAGCTTAGATCACAGGAATACATCACATTTGAACATGCATTCACATAGAAAACAGCTACTTTAAATTGAAATAATATTTCACAGTTGTACTGTTTTTGCTGATAACACATTTCATTAAGCTTATAGGACACCTGTGTGAACTTGAGGATAACTTCAGACAAGCACATGACATGCTTTACCGATCAAAAGTTCGGGGACTGTAATATTTTTAAATGTTTGTGAAAGAAATCTCTTCTGCTCACCAAGGCTGCATTTATTAGATCAAAAATTCATTGCACTTTTCAGTGTATGATTAGCATTGACCAGAGAGCACATCTTACTATAACTCACTCATTTCACTATCATTACTGAGTACTGACCTTGCTAATCAGTTATCAATGTTCTTCTGAAAAAGCTTTTTCTCTGTGGTTTGTCCTTGACAGTAGTTCAGGGGAAATATCTAATCTGTGTGAAGATAAAGAATAACATCCCTCAGCCTACTTATAAATAGCTAATGCATTACAACTCGGCCTTGATAGAGGATCATATAAGAGCATGTATAGACACACACACACTTTACTGACACTGGGTTAAAAAATTAAAGTGTTTATGTGTCTATAAATGCTCTTATATAATCCTTTATTTGATTCTGGTTTGTTAAAATAATGTATTTTCTCTTTATTAATTGTATTATTTATTATTTAATTCTAAGCTTGACCTTTTCCGCACTTATCCTGACAGTTTCACCATGACGACCCCTCATACCTCACCCCGTCGTCATGGTGATGAGGTGAGGGATGAGGGGTCGTCATGGTGAAACTGTCAGGATAAGTACACAAATCTAACCCCGCATTCTTGACAGTGCCACCATGACGACCCCTCATCCCTCATCCCATCACCATGACAACCCCTCATTCCTGACAGCGCCACCATGACGACCCTTCACTCCCGACTGCATCACCATGACAACCCCTCACGCCTGACAGCGACACCATGACGACCCTTCACTCCCGACAGCATCACCATGACGACCTCTCATCATAACATCCTCTCACTCCTGACAGTGTTGCCATGATGACCCCTTACCCCATCACCATGACAACCCCTCACGCCTGACAGCGTCACCATGACGACCCTTCACTCCCAACAGTATCACCAAGTCAACCCCTCACCCCATCACCATGGCAACCCCTCACGCCTGACAGCGCCACCATGACGACCCTTCATTCCCGACAGCATCACCATGACGACCTCTCATCATAACATCCTCTCACTCCTGACAGTGTCACCATGACAACCCCTCACCCCATCACCATGACAACCCCTCACGCCTGACAGCGCCACCATGACGACCCTTCACTCCCGACAGCATCACCATGACGACCTCTCATCATAACTTCCTCTCTCTCCTGACAGTGTTGCCATGATGACCCCTTACCCCATCACCATGACAACCCCTCACGCCTGACAGCGCCACCATGACAACCCTTCACTCCCGACTGCATCACCCCCCCCTCATTCCTGACAGCGCCACCATGACGACCCTTCACTCCCGACAGCGCCACCATGACGACCCTTCACTCCCGACTGCATCACCATGACAACCCCTCATTCCTGACAGCGCCACCATGACGACCCTTCACTCCCGACAGCATCACCATGACGACCTCTCATCATAACATCCTCTCACTCCTGACAGTGTCACCATGATGACCCCTTACCCCATCACCATGACAACCCCTCACGCCTGACAGCGACACCATGACGACCCTTCACTCCCGACAGCGCCACCATGACGACTCTCATAATAACTTCCTCTCCTGACAGTGTTGCTATGATGACCCCTTACCCCATCACCATGACAACCCTCACGCCTGACAGCGCCACCATGACGACCCTTCACTCCCGACTGCATCACCATGACAACCCCTCATTCCTGACAGCGCCACCATGACGACCCTTCACTCCCGACAGCATCACCATGACGACCTCTCATCATAACATCCTCACTCCTGACAGTCACCATGATGACCATCACCATGGCAACCCCTCACGCCTGAGAGCATCACCATGATGACCCTTATCTCCCGACAGCATCACCATGACGATCTCATCATAATCTCTCTCTCCTGAACAGTGTTGCCATGATGACCCCTTACCCCATCACCATGACAACCCCTCACGCCTGACAGCGTCACCATTACCCACATTTTGACACATAATGGCGCGTTACTGCAGTGTTCTGATTTTCTAAACACTTTTTAAAGCTTAAAATAATTTTTGTCAGATATCTTGTTAGAAATTCTCACTAATTACTTCAGGTTTAAAATTAGCAGAACCTTCACAAAATAAACAGCCGTTTGAAAATGAATGCGTTTTAATCATCTTAATTTGCTTGAATAGTGTTTTAAAACATGACAGAGGCATCCGTGAACTGGAGAAGCTGCTCATATCTGCGAGGACTGTTGTTGTTTGTAATGATTATGGGCTGTAAGTGTTTTTGGTTCCTGGGTCACTGAACCACTTCTGTTTTCATCGCCAGTTTTAACCAGAGGTGCAGTTCACAGTCAGAACAGAAGGGGGCGCACACGCACTGCACCACTGTTGGATTTGACATAAAACTGGTTATTATAGCATCTACAGACTAACCGGAATGCTAGGTTTTGTCAGATCCTCTCTTATATTCATTAGTACACACATAATCTAGTGCATGAGGCATAAGGACTGTTTTAATGGTGCTTTTGTGTCTGTTTCTGAAGTTTGAAGTACCAGTAAACCAGACCAGGTTTTCTGCTTACAGTTTTGAAACAAACGGAGGGTGAGTAAATGATGACGGATTTATGTTTATGGATGAACTAACTAACCCTTTAACTGACACTTAACTGAGGCCTGTTAATCAAAATCATGTGATGTAATTCAATCTTCACACAGATTAGATATTTCCCTTCAATGTCTGTCGAGAAGAAAGACAAGCGACAGAATAAAAACCCTGTGATTATGAACAGAAGATATATTAGTGTGTATTAGTCACATCCCTTACGAAAATTAACTATACCACACATACCATGGTTAAACTATGGTTAGAGTAGCAAAGCCATGGTTTAACTTTGTGGTTCATTTTCTTAAGGGATATATCTCCTGAAACACTGTGTTTAGTGAACAATATTTTAAATCTGATTAATCTTTTATATGCCCGGTTTGACAGAAAGGTTAAGTCTCAGACTCAAGTGCTTGTTTGCGCTGTTTTAACTGAAATCAACTCAAAGTATCTTAAAATATGTCAGTGTCATTGTTTTGTCTCAAGACGCACACCAGTAATATTACAGACATGTTTAGTCCTGGATTAATCTGAGCTCTGTCTGTGAAACCATAGAGTTCAGCACACACAGCTTAAAATTATTAGAGGGAATCATTAGAGATTAAAATCAAGCAAATGAATTCCCTTTTGTTTTTGTGAATGTGTGTGATCAAGTTTCTCTGTGTCGGTGATTAGTCTACAGGTGTTTCCATCCAGGTGTTCTAATGACGTTCTCAGAACTTTGAAACGTTCTGTCAAGGTTCTATCGAAGTTATGAGCAAACGTTCTTCCAGTAACATTAATAGAATGTTCGTTCAAAGTTATCTGGTCATTAATAACGTTAGCAGAGTGCGTTTACATGCACGTGCGTAAACCGATTATGTTTAATAAGCCGACAATGCAAGAGCTTGTAAACGCGGTAACCCGTTTACGTTTAACGGAGTAAGGTCATAAACGGCTTAAGCATAAACCGGTCGGACTCGGAACAGGTCGTTTTTACCCCTTTACCCCGATTTCAAGCAGGCTAATGCATTAACCTGATTTCTTCCAGACAGAGCGAGTGCTTTGCATGAAAGAAAGAAGGAATTACAGGTCCTTCTAAAATAATTAGCAATGATAAAAATTAAACTATCATATATTTTAGATTCATTGCACATAGGGGTGGGTGATATGTAAAAAATATAATTTCACGATTTTTTCTGGGGATGTCACGATTCACGATCTTTTTAAGACTATTTTGCTAATTACAAAGGTACAATACAACCAAACTAATGCCCCCATATAAAAAATATACTCTTACCATATATGTTTAAGAATATTTTAATCAAGTGAAGATTTAATGCAAGTGCTATTCTGCAAAGAAAGAACATTCAACAAGACTTACTGTATTTGTTTAACAAATCTAACAAATCTTAGTTTAACAAGTCTTACCAATCAAATAGCTTATTAGACATAGATCCTCAGCAACACCTTCAAAAATGTAAATGGTTTATTTATTTATTTTTTTACAAAGTTAAATCAAGTTTAAATAAAAATATTAACTTTCAATGCAAGTGCGCAGACTTTGGCATAACTCCCAAAATAAACATTGGCTTAGAAAAGAAAAATAAACATACAAACTGTAAACAACATTTTGTATTCTGTTAAGTACCATAGATTTTTGTGCAACATGTTTCAGAAACAATTTTTTTTTAATAAAGATACAAAAATATTTCCTGACCTCATTCCTGAGTCTTGTAAACATAGCAGCTTTGGAACATTTAGACATTTCTAAAGATTACAAAGTATGACAAATCACAATCACAAATTCTTTGAAAGGAAGACCAGCTGATTCCCTTTCTCAGGCTTAAGAGATGCCCTTTGGCAGGTGACCATATTGCCACCAGTGCTGAAAGCCCTTTCCGAGGGAGCACTTGTGGCTGGAATGCAGAGATACTTTCTAGCAAGCTGGCTAATTCTTGGAAAGTTTGCCTCATGGACTTTCCACCATTCCAGCGGATCCACCTCACTTTCTGCATTTGGCGTGGACAAGTATCCCTTCAATTCTCCTCCTATTGCCTCTTTCACAGATGAGGAAACTGATGTGGTTGCAGATGCACTTACAGCACCGAAGGCTTTTAAAAAGCTGGAAAGTGATTTCTTTGCTTTCTTGGGTGGTGTCTGATCCTCATCAAGGATTTGTGATGTGGAGGCTGAGGTACTAGGTGTGGGCTGCTGATCTGATTTTGGATACTGTATGTGTATGGTCATCAAAGACTCCAGCTCAGCCACAGCTCTGGTTTGTATTCCCTCTACCTTGTCTTTGGCAATGAATTGTGTTTTGAATCTGGGATCGAAAAGCGAAGCCATATCCAACAGGTCATCAGTGGTGGGGTCCTGATATTTGTCAGTGAGGTAATTGAGAATGGTTGTCTTCATTGTTTTTGTTAGTTCAGTGTCTTCATCATTCAGGCTCAAAATGTTGACTTTCAACATGTGAAGCACTGGCTTGACTTAAGACACACTCACATAGTCCTCACCTGAGAGTGCATCAGTAAAGTCTCTCAGTGGCCTTTTTCACAGACTCCATCACGTCAACATCTTGCCATGATGGGACCAAATGCCTTACCTTGTTGTCTGCCTTCAGGACCTGAGAAATCGCCTTTTCCTGGTCAAGCACTCGCTCAATCATGCTGAGCCTCGAACCCCATCGCTGAGGTTGCTTTAGCTCAGCTTGAGCATTACTTAGTTCCCTCTTTTTCTTCCAGCTGAAGGAGAATGTGCTGACAACTTTCTTGCAGACAGATGTTGCACGTTCAATACGAGGGTCTTTGGCACTTTTTCAAAAAAAAAAAGAAAAAAAGAACAATGTATCAATTAGATTTAACCAAATGCACAACACAATGTAAAAATGTATATATAACATTTCATTTACAAAACATTTACTCATACCAGTGCAATTATTATAGCAAACTAATCTCATGATTTTACTATGTTCAAATGTAATTTGCAATGATTTATTATAATAGCTGAATATAATCACTTGAATATCGGAGACCATTATTTTTAGTTGCACTTACTGATGGCTAGGTGGAGTCTGTGCCCAAAACACTGCAGACGAGTCCAGCTGTTGAGCTCCAAGGCCTTCACCATATTGGCCCCACTTCCTGTCGTCATACAGGTCATGTTTTCTTCTTTCAGTCCCCAACATTCAAGCGCGTCCTTAAGACCTTGCGCTATGAGCTCGCCTGTGTGGTCTTGTGGAAAATATGATGTTTCTAGACACGCACTGCACAACTTCCACTCATGAATAAAGTGAATCGTCAGACTTAAATACGGCTCTGACGTACGGCTAGACCATAAATCAGCCGTTGTAGCAAAAAACTTTACGTTTTGATTTTTATTTTGAATCTTGCGGCACTCTGAATAAAGCTGTGGAATGGCAGTGGAGGAGAAATATTTGCGACTGGGTATTTCGTAACGTGGATCTACGTCTTTTAATGCCCTCATTTTCCACAGTCTTTATAGGAATCATGTCTTTGGTCAGGTAAAATATCACGGCATCAGTTACATCTTTCCAGCGCTTGCTTGTCCTCTCATATGGAGCTCCTTTCTGATATGTTTCTTTCGTTAGAGTTGTCTGTTTAAGCCTTGTCGTTTCTGGCTGCTTGGATGTACCTGGTGATGTCCTCGCATGGGGTCCTTTTAAAATTAGACTCTCTGGATATTCTTTCGGGTGCTTTCTCTTGAGGTAAAAATCCGAACCATTTCCATGTTACAGAAGTTGCATTTTTTTTAGGAACCAACTCCTCCGTGTTTCCATCTATTGTCACGGACTCCGTCACTTAATCTCACTGAATGTACGAGCAACATATACGAGATTGTTAACCTGGCGCCGTCTATCAAACTGCTAAGGATATAACGTGTTGCTCACTATATATGGCGATACAACGATTTTTATGAAAAAGTGGACCGTGCAGTAATTTTGATCGTCCACGATCAAATATCGTGTTATCGCACAGCCCTAATTGCACACCAACTGAAATATTTCAGGTCTTTTATTGTTTTAATACTGATGATTTGGGCATACAGCTCATGAAAACCCAAAATTCCTATCTCAAAAAATTTGCATATTTCATCCGACCAATAAAAGAAAAGTGTTTTTAATACAAAAAAGTCAACCTTAAAATAATTATGTTCAGTTATGCAATACTTGGTGGGGAATCCTTTTGCAGAAATGACTGCTTCAATGCGGCGTGGCATGGAGGCAATCAGCCTGTGGCACTGCTGAGGTGTTATGGAGGCCCAGGATGCTTCGATAGCGGCCTTAAGCTCATCCAGAGTGTTGGGTCTTGCGTCTCTCAACTTTCTCTTCACAATATCCCACAGATTCTCTATGGGGTTCAGGTCAGGAGAGTTGGCAGGCCAATTGAGCACAGTAATACCATGGTCAGTAAACCATTTACCAGTGGTTTTGGCACTGTGAGCAGGTGCCAGGTCGAACTGAAAAACGAAATCTTCATCTCCATAAAGCTTTTCAGCAGATGGAAGCATGAAGTGCTCCACAATCTCCTGATAGCTAGCTGCATTGACCCTGCCCTTGATAAAACACAGTGGACCAACACCAGCAGCTGACATGGCACCCCAGACCATCACTGACTGTGGGTCCTTGACACTGGACTTCAGGCATTTTGGCATTTCCTTCTCCCAAGTCTTCCTCCAGACTCTGGCACCTTGATTTCCCAATGACATGCAAAATTTGAGCGACAGTCCAGTGCTGCTTCTCTGTAGCCCAGGTCAGGCGCTTCTGCCGCTGTTTCTGGTTCAAAAGTGGCTTGACCTGGGGAATGCGGCACCTGTAGCCTATTTCCTGCACACGCCTGTGCACGGTGGCTCTGGATGTTTCTACTCCAGACTCAGTCCACTGCTTCCGCAGGTCTCCCAATGTCTGGAGTCGGTCCTTCTCCACAGTCTTCCTCAGGGTCCGGTCACCTCTTCTCGTTGTGCAGCGTTTTTTGCCACACTTTTCCTTCCCACAGACTTCCCACTGAGGTGCCTTGATACAGCACTCTGGGAACAGCCTATTCGTTCAGAAATGTCTTTCTGTGTCTTACCCTCTCGCTTGAGGGTGTCAATGATGGCCTTCTGGACAGCAGTCAGGTCGGCAGTCTTACCCATGATTGCGGTTTTGAGTAATGAACCAGGCTGGGAGTTTTTAAAAGCCTCAGGAATCTTTTGCAGGTGTTTAGAGTTAATTAGTTGATTCAGATGATTAGGTTAATAGCTCGTTTAGAGAACCTTTTCATGATATGCTAATTTTTTTAGTTTTCATGAGCTGTATGCCAAAATCATCAGTATTAAAACAATAAAAGACCTGAAATATTTCAGTTGGTGTGCAATGAATCTAAAATATATGAAATTAAAATTTTATCATTACATTATGGAAAATAATGAACTTTTATCAAATAGTTCATTATGCAAATTTTGCAAATTAGCAAATTTTTGGAGAAGGACCTGTATATCACAAACGCAGACCCAAAAATGTTTCATTCATTGGAGATTTTAAAAAAATGTTTTAGTTGAACGTTCATCTAACGTTTTTTTAAATGTTAGGCTATTTCCATTTTCAGAATGTCCAGAGAACCTTTAAAAGTAACGTTTCTGAAACGTTTGCAGAATGAAAAAATTTAGTGTTTCCTTAACGCTCACAAAAACAATAAACAATGTTTTTTAAAAATAAAATTAAACATTAAGAAATAACATTTCCATAACTGGGAACATTGGCAAAATGTTCTTATAATAAAGGTCTGTTAGCTAGGCTTAACCTTACAGGAACCCCAACCTGTCTGCAGCTCTCAGCTCTGCTCTGGGGTAAAACGAAAGTCACAATCCTGCTGAGGACACACACACGCACGCACGCACGCACACACACACACACACACACACACACACACACACACACACACACACACACACACACACATGTATCCTGCCACACACGCACCGACAAACACACACACACACACACACACACACACACACACACACACACACACACACACACACACACACACACACACGGTCACAAAGACACACACACTCACATAGACTCACACACACTTCAGCCTGACACTGAACTCCATGGAATCCCTCCTAGGGAGAGGAGAGCAACTTTGTGTGTGTGTGTGTGTGTGTGTGTGTGGACTGGTAAACCCTACGTTATGGGGACAAAATGTCCCCACAAAGATGGCAATATCCAAAATCCTTGTCCTTGTGGGGACATTTTTTGGTCCCCATGAGGAAAACATCTTATAAATCACACTAAGTGATGTTTTTGAAAATGTAAAATGCAGCATGTCTCCTGTGATGGGTAGGTTTAGAGGCAGTGTGTGTGTGTGTGTGTGTGTGTGTGTGTGTGTGTGTGTGTGTGTGCGTGTGTGTGAGCACTTAAAGAGACAGTTCACCCAAGAATCATTCGGTCATCCTTTACTCACCCTCATGTTGGTCTAAACCTGTAAGAATTTCTTTAGTGGAACAAACGATGAGAAATGATGTTGATTCTCCATACAGTGAAAGAGATGACTGTGGCTATCAATCTCCAACACAGAGAGAAAGTATAACTTTAATGGATGCATTAAATTGATCAAAAGTGAGAGTAAAGTTACAAAATATTTCTGTCTAATAAATGCTGCTAAAAGAATCCTAAAATGCATCACGGTTTCCACACAAATATGAATCAGCACAACTGTTTCCAGCACTGATGATAATCATAAATGTTTCTTGATCATCAAATCCTCATATGAGAATGATTCCTGAAGGATCATGAGACACTGAAGGCTGGAGTAATGATGATAAATACAGCTTTGATCACAGGAATACGTCACATTTGAACATGCATTCACATAGAAAACACTTAGCTTAAATAGTAATAATATTTCAGTACATTCTTACTGACAGTCGACATTGAACGACGTGAAGGTAAAGGATAATTTTTTTTTTTTAACCTTTAAGGTAGAGATGAAGCTATCAGCGTTCTCAGAGACCTTGAGACACACAATCACACACTCCCACAAAAGCTCCTTTATTACGCGCATCAGACGGAAGCCGCGCGTCTGTCTCTTTAGCATCTGAACATGAGAGGCACGTTAAACATGACTCGAGGTGTGACATTTCAAATTCATCTCTTTATGAGCTGCCAGGATTCATGACGGCAAATACTTCATGTTTGCATTTGTCTAGTAGTTCTATTTTTAGGCTTTTCTTATGTTTGAAGTTGCATTTACGTTTTAGAACTTAAAAACATACACTAGATTTATTTCAGATTTATTGCATATTGATATGTGGTAGAAGCCAAAAGGGTATATTCTCTAATATAATAAATATAATATAATATAATTAATAAAATGTAATATAATATATAATATATTATAATATAATGTAATATAATATAATATAATACAATATAATGTAAAATAATATGATATAATGCAATATAATGTAAAATAATATGATATAATGCAATATAATGTAATGTAATAAAATATCATGTAATCAGGGTTCCCGCGGGGTCTTAAAAAGTCTAAAAAAGTCTTAAATTCGGGTAAGTATTGAGTTCTAGGTATTAAATAATTTTAAACAGGTCTTAATTTTCCTACGTCCATGTAATGCAACCTCTAATGAGCAGCACTTTTGTGTGTGTGTGTGTGTGTGTGTGTGTGCGTGCGTGCGTGCGTGCGTGCGTGTGTGTGTGTCAAAAGGGTATATTCTCTAATATAATATATAATATAATATAATATAATATAATATAATATAATTAATAAAATGTAATATAATATATTATAATGTAATGTAATATAATATAATTAATAAAATGTAATATAATATATAATATATTATAATAAAATATAATATAATACAATATAATGTAATGTAATTAATATAATAAAATATAATTAATAAAATGTAATATAATATATTATAATGCAATATAATATAATAAAATATAATGTAATGTAATAAATATAATATAATATAATTAATAAAATGTAATATAATATATCATATATTATAATAAAATACAATATAATTTAATATAATATAATATAATATAATATAATATAATATAATATAATATAATATAATATAATATAATATAATACAATACAATATAATATAATGTAATATAATTTAATATAATATAATACAATACAATATAATATAATGTAATATAATATAATAAAATATAATAAAATACAATACAATACAATGTAATGTAATGTAATGTAATGTAATGTAATATAATGTAATTAATATAATACAATAGTCTAAAAATGACTTCCTCTTTAAAAATGCAGTCAAAAATATTAAGGCCTAATTTTTGTTACATTCATGTATCTGAATTGCATATAAAATTTAAATCTGTTTGGATTACACAGTTTTAACATAAACTAATAAACGTAATGTGATGCATATTCGTCAGTCATACAGAAATTAATAAACAGATCATTTTGCATGGTCGTCAATGGAAATTGTTTATTTTTGCACACAAAACGGTGTCGTTACATAAGCTACCAGCAAGCATTGCTAACCAGCCAAACCTTGACCTCCGGTCTCCTTCAGAACATGTAGGTGTGTTTCTAATCCTGTGATAATGATATTTTCCGTCTGCTGACCTGTGTGTGTGTGTGTGTGTTGAGCTGGATGAATGCTCCTCTCTGATCTCAACTATTGGAAATCAATTGCAGTGGAATCAGCCAATCAGAGGCCATTACCGCCACAAGCACAGAGGGTTCTTTTATTTATGCTCTCTCTCTCTCTCTCTCTCTCTCTCTCTCTCTCTCTCTCTCTCTCTCTCTCTCTCTCTCTCTCTCTCTCTCCTGCCACTGCAGGGGTCAGAGGTCACCTGTGGTAGTTGTGTGTACATGTATGCCCATGTGAGAGAAAGGTGAAGGGTAAGAGGTGAAGGAGGGGTTTATTTTTGGACACGCGCAGGTTGAGTCGACAGGGAGGTAAACAGGTAAGAATCGAACTGTTCACACAGGGGTCACGAGTGAAGAATGACCTGCTACGGTAAGACCACAGTATGAAATTACATTTTTGCACCTGCCAGTGAATGACAACATTCACCAGCCATAAATATTTTTCACTGGCATTGGCATTATTTATAACAGCTGTGCTTTTATTACGCAGTGGCAGGGAAGCTCCAGTAGTAATGAATAGATTAATCCTGAACTCTCTCATGGAAACTAACATCTATAAACCTTGATTAAACAATTAAAAAATCTATTAAATAGGAATTTTATGCTGTAGCCACATTGGACCAGCAGTTTGAAAAACGGATGGATGGATGATTCAGCTGAGGGCGCCATCTTCTGGTCAGACGCGGGAATAGAGGGTATGCATCGGCGCCATTTTCCCGCCGGAACACGCCCCCTCAGCCGGGACTGAGTGGCAGAAGATCTGCTGTGTGAGTTAATGGGGGAAAACGCGAGTAAAACAAACGGTTGTCAGGTTAAACTGGACTCGATATTGTGTTCCTTACAGCTTAGCAAAGATCCAGCGATCCATTGGTTTTCACATGCAGCCAGGACTCGTGTTTTCCTGACATATGAGCCATAAATATTTACCACTATCAGTCATCAGTTTCATTACAGTGCATTATGGGTATTCTCTAGCTGTTGAGTGTACATTGGTTGTACACTGGTTATTGCAGTGCATTGTGGGATTGAATGAGTGCACTCAATAGTGTCCACTATGGTTTCGGACACCACTACAAATGGATGTCCCCTTTAATTATGCCCTATTTAAGGGTGTAGGGGCGACTTCAGACACTGCCAGGAAGTGAAACACAGGAACAATGGGAACTGGAAATACATGTCAAAATAAAAGTCCTCAAACACAAAACCGCGGAAATCTGACCGGAATTGTAATATTTTTAAGCAGATTTTATTTTCATATTTTCATTATAATTTTAGGTAAAGTTGTATTAATTTTGTTGTCACACACACACATTTTTAATCACTTTTGCAGTTTTCAAAAGAAGTCTCTTCTGCTCATCAAGGCTGCATTTATATAATTAAAAACACAGTAATATTGTGAAATATTATTGTAATGTAAAATAGATGTTATCTATGTAAATATGTTAAAATGTAATTTATTCCTGTGATCAAAGCTGTATTTATCATCATTACTCCAGTCTTCAGTGTCACATGATCCTTCTCATATGAGGATTTGATGCTCAAGAAACATTTATTATTATTATCAGTGTTGAAAACAGTTGTGCCGATTCATATTTTTTTATAAATCTTGTTTTGATCAATTTAATGCCTCCTTGCTCAATAGAAATATGATATAATTTGATATACTATATTTATTCATGGCATAAATAGTAAGAACAGTACACTAGTTATTCTGAATCAGACTGTAGAAGAAGACAGTATATGTGCATGCACCGTATAACATCTCAGCCTTTTTTGCTTTATGTCACATTTTGGAGTGCAATGAAATCAAGCTTCCATAGCTGGAAGCATTTCTGTACGCTCTCTTGCATAGAGTGAATCACAGGCCTTAGACTCTCAATAAAAAGCTGCATAGGATAAACAACAGGGGAAGGTGATGCATGACAGCAGGGATGTTTTATTTCTGCATGATGGATGTTTCTGAAAGATCTCTGACGGAGTCGACTGTGAAGTTACGAAGGCATAGCCAGTCAGGAGATGTCATTTTCTGTTTTTGTAAAGAGAAACGCTCTTTATGAGACAGTCTATTACATCCGCAGAGACTCGGGCAGCTTTGTTTCAGTACCAAGGACTCGGATCTCGAGAGACGTTTAAAGGTAAAAAGCTGAACGGCGATTTCAAAAAGAGTGTGTGATGAGTCTGAGCTACAGATGGACTTGAAGGACACACACACACACACAGAGAGCGAGAGACATAAAAGAAAGAAAAAAGAGTCCCATGATTCTTTTCTCTGGTTTCAAGAGTGTCTGGTGACATTAAGTTTATTGTTCTTTCCAGGACAAGGACGACGCAGCTTTCAGTGAATGAGTCTTCAGAGGCTCATACAGGCCTGATGAGAGAGAGCGTTGCGGTTCTTGACCAAAATCCTGCCCAGTATGAAGGCGTGAGTACTTTTATTTCAAAATAACAAAAGTTTGGAATCATTTAAGTTGCTTAATGTTTGTGGAAGACATCTCTTCTGCTCACCGAGGCTGCATTTATTTGATCAAAAATACAGGAAAAACTGTCATATTGTGAAATATTATAACAATTAAGAATTCACAACGACTACAAATAGCGATGCAGATTAAGACTAGGCGGTTCCTCCCGCCAGACCACCTTCCGTATTCGACTTACGCAGAACGTGTAACTTTCAAAACGCTTACGACACGTCTAACAACAAACGTCACGCCAGTTGTGCTTTTCGTCAGTTGCATCCAAAAAGGCGGTCTGGCGGATATTTTACTTTATTACGTTTCAAATATGGATATTTTTCGTACAAAACTCGATCAATTCGCTTCAGAAGGCCTTTATTAACCCCCTGTGGAGCACTTTTATAATGGATGGATGTGTTTTTTGAGCTTCAAAGATGGATCCTGTCCCTTTTAAAGCTTGGAAGCGTCAGGATATGTTTAAATATTACTCTGATTGTGTTCATCTGAAAGAAGAAATTCATATACACCTGTGGCTTGAGGGTGAGTAAATCATGGGCTACACTGTAAAAAAATATTGTTGGTTTAACTTAAAAAAGCAAGTAACCTGGTTGCCTTAAAATTTTGAGTTCATTTAAATTACAAATTTGAGTTAATACAATGAAGGAAATTGGTTAAATAAATAGAAACTCAAAATATTTTTGTATCTGAACCACATAAATAAATAAAAAAATGTTGTCATATATCATGAAAATAGCACAATTGGCCATGTTTCACTGCATTATAACAAATAAAACACACAACTCCACAATATGTTTACAAAAAATGTGAATAATATTTGAATAAGGTGATGTTGATTCTGAAAAATGTTTATTATATTAAGTCAACATTTTTATTTCAATGAACTCAAAATGTTAAGGCAACCAGGTAACTTACTTTTAAAACATATTTTTTACAGTGTAATGTTAATTTTAAAGTGAACTAATCCTTTAATTATCAGTTATTTATTAGGTTAGTTATTCATTAGCATCTTTGCCTCCACTCCATTCAAAAATATTATAGGGATCGAAAATGCTTGGGAAAAAATGCTCCATTGTACTGAGGTTTGTTATGCCACTGTAATGCTAAAATGAGTATGCATGCTTGTAATTTGTTGGCCAAGCATTTGCATACTTGTTTGTGTATGTTTTTAGTTTTTTTTGTTAGGAACAAAACACTGGCGTTCACGTTTCCTCCGGTGTGTAATTAAGCAGGAATTCGGCTTGCTTTAACATGAAAACAATAAAAAACATTCAATCTCTTGAATAATCTGTTATGAGCTTCAATCCTCAGGTGTATGTTTGCAATATCCCGCTAACTTTTCCATTTTCACGTTGCTCTTTGTAAATGAACACAAATCCACCTCCATGTCTTTGTATTGTGTTCCTTTATTAGCAGGAGAAAGGCTTTATTTCAAAGGCTTTCAATAAAGTCACAGTGTCAGTATAAAGAGCACATGTTCAGCCCAGAGAGAGTGTTTTCTGTTGGCTTTTCCCTTTGGGATCTACAATGAAGAACAACACGCGCTCAGATGAGTTTTCCCCGTGGGCGCATCGTCGCAGTCATTTCTCCCTGCTTTGCCTTTGCCGGCGACCTTCAGTCCTGCTGCGCTTTGAAAAGCTTCTTTATCTGACTGAAACACTGTTTTTTGGGGGTGGGCTCCATGAGGTTGAATTAAAGATGGGAGCTCTTTATTTACCCTTTTGTCATTCACATCTTTAATACAGATGACTAAATGTAAAAAAATTAGTGCATTTTTCTTCAAATGGAATTTTTGGCTCAATCTGTTCATTGAACACCCACTTTTGATTCCAAAACAATGTAGAAAATTAAGATCAACATGAATCCACATTTTAAACCAGGGCTATGAGTTTGGACATGCATGGATATATACATAGTAGCTTACATTTACATTTTTCTCAGTGAAAAATTAATTTCCCAATGTTGTAAACTATACAGGGAACCCAAAGGTTAATTTACGACTTATTTGTTCAATTGCATATAAGGCAGGTTTTAAAAATAAATAAATAATATTAACCTCAACCATATCATGTATTAGAGTAAAAATATAATAAATATGTAATTGTCACATGTAGTCAAGGCCATTTCTAGCCATTTTGAAGCCCTAGGCGAAATCCTTATTGGTGCCCCCAGTCAAATTTTTAAAAGCAACATTGGTATTACTAATTAAAGGGGTACTTCAGTGCTGGGAAGATGAATCTGTATTTAAACTGGGTCATTAATGTAGTAGAAATGTGAAATTATTTTTGAATTTGGTGCCTTCTAGACTGAGAAAACACAGAAAATGTATTTTTGTCTCATGGGGATGAAAGACAACAATTCCCAGAATGCACTTCGCTGCCCTACGCTAGGCACGACCAGAGCCACGACATGGTTTACTTGCCCACCGTGTTCATTTTCTGAATGAAGGGATCACCTAGCACCGTCTCCAGCAGCTGATCCAGTCACTCCATCTCGGCCGCCTTCTGCCTTGGCTCCTTCTTCCCTCGGCTCCACCTGGGACCATCGGCCTTATGGTCTCACCTGGCTCCCTCGACCTTCCGACTCCACCTCGGTTGGACATCGGCTCACCTGCGCCATGGACTCGCAAGCCATCTGCTGTGCTCCGTAGCTCCGTCTGGCTCCACCCTCCCTCCGGCTCCACCTTGGCACTCAGTGGCTCCGGCTTCACCTCAGCCCTTCGGTACCCTGATACCAGGGGTTGTTGCTGCAGCTCAGTCACGGTCACCAAAGCCTGCGGTATCGCTCTGGTCCAACAGCTCTTCGCCTGCGTTCTGGGCTCCCTTCATATCGGCTCCATCTCCATCCATTGTTCTCCACCATGGTCCCTCCCTCCTTTGACTCCTCCCTCCTCCTACTCCTCCCACCAACATCGCCACCCTGGTCTCATCCTCAGTCTTCATCCCTGGTTCCCTTTCCTCTGTCTGCCTTCTTACAGAGACCCACCCTCCCTCCTCAGTTAGACCTTTTTATAGCCTTTAAACACAGGACAAAGAACTTAACAGGGTTTATATAGACAGATGATGATTTATGTAACTAAGGAACACGTGCAAACTAAATAAATTACCAAAGCAACAAACTAGCCAATGAAACGCAGGCAAAACAGAAACAGAACACAGAGAAAACCGTCTGATGTTCATTCATGTTTATTTTGTGCTGTAACTAGTAGTAAAGAGGAAGAGATTGATCAGTTCATGTTTCGCTTGAACTGAGGTGCTACAGCGATCTGTCACGGCACATTAAGACTAACAAATCGGTATTTATTGTTTGAATTTTTTAATTAAAAAATTCTGTTAAATATCAAAAGTAACCTGTTCTGTCTTGTCTGTCCACACATTGTCCATGCCCTCTTTGCTCCGCTATGTTTTTCATTTGTGTGAGAATATGGATGAGAGTGTGGGAACAGTGTCAATTGCTCAAGTCTCGCTCTGAATGTGTAAGAGTTGGCAGCCCTGTTTTAAACCCATTTTATTTTGGTCGTGTGACATTTCTTGGTCAAAACTCAACAAAAAAGTCAAAAGTTGAGAACAAATATCTTCTGGTTGCTTTGTCAGTGTAAATCACTGTTGTCCAAAGTCCTGTATTTGTTCAGAGATGGTCCCCTCTCGTTCTGTGTGTTTTTGTCCCCTCGGCTAAAGGCGAAAACCCAGTCAGAGACTTCCTCCTGTGGCTGTCTGAGGCCTTGCTCTGTCAAGGTTATCAAACACTCACACAAGATGAGAGGTGCTCTGGGTTTAGGATACAGCAGACAGGAGCTGACCAAACATCTCTGGGTCAGAGGAGCATTTTCACAGAAAGCTGAAGGAGGTGTTGAGGTTTTCAGGATAACAGATGTGAAGGATTTGGTGCTCTTTCCACAATATTGTGCTAGTTCAATTGGATTAGATATGTAGATTTTATTGATAAAGCTATAATTTTATATCTTAGAGGCTTTTAGGGATAGTTTACCCAAAAATTTAAATTCTGTCCTCATTTACTCACCCTCTTTCTCCTGTTGAACACAAAATATATTTGAAAGAATATTGATAACCACACAGTTGACAGTAGCCATTGTCTTGTGTAGTATTTTTCTCTCTCCATACTATGGAAGTCAATGGCTACCGTTAAATGTTTGATTTTTCTTTTTTCAGAGGATATCAAAGAGTCAGGACCTCGGTTTAACGTCTCATCCGAAGGTTTAATGTCTCATCACTATACTGGGATGTTAGGACCCACACACACCACAGGGTGAGCCTCACTGACACCTCTTCCAGCAGCATCCTTGTTTTCCCAGGATGTCCCCCATCCAGGTGATGACCAGGCCCAACCCTGCTTAGCTTCAGTGGGAAACCAGTCTTTGGCTACAGAGTGAAAAGGAGGTAAAAATGTCGCAATTTGCAATGGATGCAGATGAAACGATAATACAAGCTTTTGCTTTCCACCATCTTTAAAGGCCGAAAGCATTGGGTTGAGTGTTCGTCCTCCATTGCGCCATTGAAAACAGTCATGTGATCGTGGTTGGTGTCCACATGAGTTGGCATCATTTGTCACCGTCACCTTTTCAATGACGTACAACTCGCATTGACGGGAATTTACGATTTGACGACTTACTTAGCAGACGCAAATGCATGTATCCGATTCATATCAGATTTAATTCCACATATGAATGATACCTGAAACTGATCTGAGAATATAGGAATCCATGTGCTTTTTTCCTGCTTGCACGATTGTGGGTCATATCCGATCTTTGCCACATGGGAGCAAAAAATCTGAATTGGGTCACTTGAACCATGTAATGTAAATACGATCTAAAAGATATCACCATTCCCAGTAGATACTGTACTTCAACAGTAAATGAATCACAGTATTAAGACATAACATTTACAAGTTCTCTGAAATGCTATGTTCAATGCAAACAAGGCATTATCTAATAAAACAAAATGCACTAATTTGCACACGTTTGTTTCCAGTAGTCTAAAGCCAGGTTCAAAATTTGTTTCATTTTGTCGACATTAGAGTTAAAGTTTTTTACAGAGAAAATTTGGATATCAATTTTTATCACTCCATAAATCAGAAAATACTGTCAACAGACAGAAGAAGAAAAAACATGTTTTTAGGAATAAGATGTTATATATATATATCAGGTAAAGTATAAAACGTGTGGTATAAATTAAACCGTTTATCTATGATGTGTGCTGCGTGTTGTACCCAACGGTGTGCTAATATTTGTGTGTGTATGTGTAAGAATCACGTTTATTTCTATATCATCAGGCTCTTCAGTTTTAGAGCAAGCTATTGCTAACTTAATGCAAAGGTGTTGTGTGTTTGAAGTGACATTGCACTTGAAATAATCGTGTCAAATGACGTTTTCCTCATCAGTGCACACTGCGTGTATGTACCCAAGGAGATGGAAACCCATGCGGCTAGAGAACATTAGCAGTCTGACAACTACTGCCGTCACACATCATACTTTAAAAAACAAAGAAGGAGATGCGTCTTTTCATGCTCCGGCACATCATCAAACTTGAGATACAGCCAGCTGACAGAATGACTTTGAGCAGAGGTCACTTTTTAAAAGTTTTTCTGAGAGATTTCAGCAAAAGCTTGCTTTTTTTCCTCCTCGTCCTGCAGGAAACCCTAGAGGCTGGCAGGGTGTCGGGGTTAGGATACGCCCCGGTGCTTTATATTAATGGTGACTTTGGCACTCCTAACGCGGATTCTCAGGGTTACAGCCCCCCGGGCGCCCACTGAGCGGAATACGGAAAGAGAGATGGGAACACGCACGAGATCGAGGCGGTAAAAAATCCATTTCCCGCCACCGTCCGCCCTTCCTGGTCACCAGGGTCCCTCTCGCTCCCTCCCACTCAAGGTGAACCGAGCACGGGGTCTGTCAGCGCTGCCCCCGTCACTAATGATTTCAAATGATGGTCTCACAGTGGAAACAATAACGACATCACCTCTGTCTCTCTTCTCTCGATCAGAGAGGGCACCTTTATTCATCGGCAGGTTGCCATGACGCCCGCTGGGAGAAAAAACAAGCGCGCTGTGATCAAGGGCTCGAACACCCCCCGCCTGCGCAGAGGGCACCATTCATTAAACGCTGCGGCCTTCGTTACGGGGCGTTCCGCTATCCATGACATTAGCTGGAGCAACGTCCTGCCGATACATCCTCACTCGCAGGCGAATTCTCTTTGAAAAAAGGCTGCGTTTCATGTGGCTTTTTAAAGTAAAGTTTCAGTGAGAGAGACTTTTGGTTAATTTGTCTGTTTATTTAGTAGCCTAATAAAGAGAGTTTGTTCATTTTGGATAAAGAGGGCCAAGAGGAGGCGTAGGCTGCACACATTGGCTTCATACTAAACCCAAGCAGAACTTCTACGTCAGAACGGCGGCTTATTATTGGCTCCTGCGTCAGCATCACACGCATGTGTCATGGTGCTCACGTGAACAGCGTCAGCCAATAATGAGCCGCCGTTCTGACGGAGAACCTGGAAGCGCTGCACTGTGTTCACTACGTCAACAGCGTAGCAGACTGACACCAACGAGAAGAAATTGTTGAATAAAGTCGTTATTTTTGTTTGTTTTTTGCGCACCAAAAGTATCCTCATCACTTCATAACATTGAAGTCCCTGTAAAGGCAATTCTGAGATTTGTTTCTAAACACATTAGAAATGTATTGTTGAAACACATTACAAAGACTGTGAACTGTGCAGTACTGAATTCAGAAGTTAGACCGTTAAGAAGTTTTTCACCATTGCTGTGTTCTGGATTTTTTGGGCGGGGTTAAAACGGTGGCTCGATGACACACTGGAGCCGCTGAGCTCATGGCCCCTCCACCATAACTAGAGCACATTCGCAATCTCGCATCAGTTCACCCGCTAGATTGCGAGTTACTGTCAGTACCGTTAGTTACTACAGCCTACAACTTACAAAACAGCCTACAAAACAAACAAAAAAAGACGATCTCAAGAAGAGGTGGATTAATTTTGTGAACAGCTACCTTGATGCTATTTGAGCAAATCGGGACACAAAAAGAAATTAATGTATTCTCTCATTCACCGCTATAAAAGTTAACCCAACTATGACGACTTCCGCTCTGAGAAATCCGGAAATGTGAAAAGGCTCTATTCGCCTACTTATACTACGACCTAAAAGTATGTACTCTTTTTGTGCAGAAAGTGTGCATACTTTTGAGTGCGTAGCAGAAGAGTATGCAAGCATTGGGACATACTACTTCGTCATCTATAACGGACTCTGTTGCTTAGTTGCGTCTATCCCATCACCTTTTAACTGCCGTGTCCAATCGTCATAGTTAAAATCCTCCACATTCAGTTTAATTTCCTACCGTATCGGAGGGAAATGTAGACGCACGTTGATTTGCCATTGCAGAGACTCTCCTCATGTGTTAGCAGTTTAAATATAATGATGCATTTAAATGTTAATGGCCAAACCTATCACTACAAAAGTTTTCAACGCTGCTGCAGGTGAAACATAATGTGGACAACACTGAATAAATATCTTTCCGTCAGGTTAAATACTGAAAATTGATCACTCAAGCCCTTAATCTAAACCTCTCTACTTAACCATTGGACTCACATATCCGCCATGTTTGTAGTTTTTTAACATTTTTTATCCGCGTTTGTAGTTCTAATCGAATCCTCGTCCATCTCACAATCGGTTGTGGGCAATATCAGCTGTAGAGTGTGCATCGATCTGCGCTTCGAATTCTGACCGGAAATAGTCATCCGGGAATCTTTGGAATACTCTTTTCAACATACTATGATTTGGGACATACTAATTATATTTTTGAATACTATTTAGTACGGATATTATGCGAATTAGGATGCAGGGATTGTCCGATTCACGAACAAATGACTCTTATGAATCGTCTCTCTTGATGAATCGTCCGCAGTATGACAGCTCTTTTTTTGGGGGCTGCATCCAAAAAAGCATACTTCCCTAGGATCCACCTTTTTTTTTCAACGCGGAAGCAAGGTCCTTTCTGTGATTGTGCGAGACTGATTTATTAGCCACGGTAGGGAAATAACGAGAAAAATATAGTGCAGTAAACTGTAAAACTGTTTGTGCTACAAACCACCGTGTTTATGATACAATGCATTCAAATAATATGGTAAGAAATACCAGTTTGCTATATTTTTTGTATAGCTAAAAATAACTGGAAGCGGGAAGCCAGACACATTAAAATTACAAATGACAGCGCGATGCCCACACTACCTGAAAAATAAGGTGGATATAGTAGGCGAAAAACAATATGTGACAAAAGTATGTCTGAATTCACAGCAGGGCCGTAACCAGCATTGGCATTGATGTCCCCCCATCCATCCATCCATTATCTTCCGCTTATCCGGGGCCGGGTCGCGGGGGCAACAGTCTAAGCAGAGACGCCCAGACTTCCCTCTCCCTAGCCACTTCCTCCAGCTCTTCCGGGGGAACCCCGAGGCGTTCCCAGACCAGCCGGGAGACATAATCCCTCCAGCGTGTCCTAGGTCTTCCCCGGGGCCTCCTACTGGTGGGACGTGCCTGGAACACCTCCCTGGGAAGGCGTCCAGGAGGCATCCGAAATAGATGCCCTAGCCACCTCAGCTGGCTCCTCTCGATGTGGAGGAGCAACGGCTCTACTCTGAGCTCCTCCCGAGTGACCGAGCTTCTCACCCTATCGCTAAGGGAGCGCCCAGCCACCCTACGGAGAAAGCTCATTTCGGCCGCCTGTATCCGGGATCTTGTCCTTTCGGTCATGACCCACAGCTCATGACCATAGGTGAGGGAACGTAGATCGACGGTAAATCGAGAGCTTTGCCTTACAGCTCAGCTCCTTCTTTACCCGCGACAGACCGGTACATCGACTGCATTACTGCAGAAGCTGCACCGATCTGCCTGTCGATCTCTCGTTCCATCCTTCCCTCACTCGTGAACAAGACCCCAAGATACCTGAAATTCCTCCACTTGGGGCAGGAACTCTCCACCAACCTGAAGTGGGCAATCCACCCTTTTCCGACTGAGAACCATGGCCTCGGACTTGGCTGATTCTCATCCCAGCCGCTTCACACTCGGCTGCAAACCGCCCCAGTGCACGCTGAAGGTCCTGGTTTGAGGAGGCCAACACGACAACATCATCCGCAAAAAGCAGCAATGATGGTCCCCAAACCGGACACTCTCCGGCCCATGGCTGCGTCTAGAAATTCTGTCCATAAAAATTATGAACAGAACCGGTGACAAAGGGCAGCCCTGCCGGAGTCCAACATGCACCGGGAACAGGTCTGACTTACTGCCGGCAATGCGAACCAAGCTCTTGCTCCGGTCATACAGGGAACGAACAGCCCTAAGCAGGGGGCCGCCAACCCCATACTCCCAGAGCACCCTCCACAGGATGCCACGAGGAACACGGTCGAATGCCTTCTCCAAATCCACAAAACACATGTGGACTGGTTGGGCAAACTCCCAATAATGAAGTCCCCCCAATAATTGAAAATGTCCAAATTATTTGATATTTCTTTATGTTGCTCACGTTTACACTGCTCTGTTTGTTGTAACAATGCCAGACAGTTTGAAAAAGTACATTTTTAGGCTGGTCTGCGTCAGCGGTCTAACAGCTCGCGTCAATCAAACAATGATGGCCAATCAGAACAAAGAAGGCGGGGCTTACAATTGTCCTTTTTTAACGACCTACAGTAACATGAAGTGATGCAAACTTGTTTACTGTCATTTTGAATTGAAAATATTTAATAATTTAAATTATGTCATTCATAACAAAATGTGACATTTTCTTTTTGGCAGCGGCTATTTACACTTAGTGAAAATGACATATTTCTTAGCGATAGATGATATTTACACTAAGTGCAAATTGCTGTAGATGCTATTTACTAAGTGAAATAGCGTACTAAGTTGATATATTCTATTTACACCATATAAAAGTAGCAGTTCTTTGCAATATGTGTAGTAATTAAATGTAATTTATACTTTATTTTGACAGATACATATTATTTACACCTCAGTGTGTAAACATTGAGTGTAATGATTATATTTATTAAAGTTATTAAATGGATGCCGTCTTAATGGGACAGTAAAAGCCCTCCCTACCCAATAAATGCATTTATTATTATTAAACATTTCGTTAGGCTTTATTTCCACATTTAGAAGATTTTCTTAATTTTTATTGAAAGTTAATGCATTTCTGATATGATTTGTGATGAGAAAAGAGATAAGAACAAACTCTAACCAAGGCGGATTCGAACCCAGTCAATTGAAAGTTAAAATCAAGATGCTTAAACCGTACACTTTACTGATTGCACCACTGAAGACTTCGAAGTTAATGCACTGTTTTACGTCTTGTTTGGCCCAACCAGGCATTGTTAGGCGGAGTTAGTGCAAATAGCGAATAGCAAAACTAGAATTTGTCCCAGGCTGTAAACATGTTTTATTCTACTGTAAAGTTGGGCATTTTAACATGGGGCTCAATGAGATTCTGCTCCCTTCTGGAGCCTGTCCCTAGTGAAGTCGATGCAACTGCAGTTTAAGTCACTGTCATTTTGAATTGAAAATATGGTTAATTCACAGCTAGGCTATAATAGACCTTGCACTTCATTAGCGGCTGTTTCTATGGGCAACGATACATAAGACATCCGCCATATTGGAACAGTCAGAACCGGTCCGTGTACACTCAATAGCAAATTGACTGTGCGCCTGCAACCGTATGATTATCTAGACTTCAGCAGAGGATTTTGCTAAACTAACACAGTACAACAAGACGAAGGCATTAGCTAACACAACTTTAAAAATTTACCATATAGCATTAAGTTAATACATAAAAACACAACGCAACACTCAGCGGTTTCACGACCAGAAAATGTGCAATATTGTAGCATCATGACATTATTCCTATGCTTAATTCAAGACGTATTTTAAACATTTCTGCTGTGACTTGCTTGTATCATGATCAGAGGCATGGTCAAGTCGGCGTCAGGTGCTCAAGACATTGACGTACAACATCTGGGCGATCTTCAACACCCAAGCCTAGACTCTGAGCAGGGAATCAATCTATCAAAGTCTCGGCAGAAATGTGTTTGAGAGGGGTGTCCAGGGTGGCACTGGACACCCCTGACATCTGACTGGCCACCCTGGGTGCCACCCCAAAATTTAGATCACTATTTCCATTTCATCTCCTATTAAAAGAAGCGTTTATTTTGACGTGCGGCGGCGCGGCACATTGTTCATGTATCATGAATATGTAAGAGAATATTAACAGTTGACAAACAGACGATTAAAGGGGGTTGCGCAGAAGCGCAGAGATGTTCAAAATCCTGCGGCGCCATTCACATTGTTTTCCATTAAACGATACAATTTGTCTCAAAACATTGTTAATGTATATATGACTTCACGCTAGCCTGGAAGAGTGCGTATTTTTCAGTATTTTTCTTTCTGTGTAAAGTCTGCACTTATGGAAAGATATAGGGTAATATAGAATCCCCACCGTTTGTGCATTTCTTACAGCAAAACACACCGACGCCACATATTTTCATTTTTTAAGGGAACTTTTTGCCTGTATGGTGATTAGATTCACTGTTTTGCATTGCCGGCTTGAACATGAGAACGCGATGCATCTGGTATGTGGCATATGGCGTTTTATCTATAGCGCGCACAGAGCGCTTGAACGGACATAGTAGCCTATGCCAAAAATAGCGAGTATCATAGTTAACACAGTCTGCTATGTCTTAACCAAATGTAAGCAGTTGACAAATGAATTCGGAAGCGTGTCAGTATTGGATTCAATATTGTGCATTTGCTCTTAAAGAGACAGTAGCTTGTAGTCCTGCCGTTTGTCATTAAAGTTAATCAAAGAACACAAGAATAATCATCCACTCATTTTGACTTTTCTAGCCAGTTTTAACATACATTAATCTATATTTCATTTAAACAGTGAAAATTATCCAATGTTATTTGTTATTCTTTTTCTGTACCTGAATTACTGTAAGAGCTGCAACATCAAGCATTTAATTCTTAGCACTGTTCTAACTTTTTTGCTGCCTGTTCACTTTTATTCAATAACGTTTTCAATTTATATTATTAAGCTTGTAGTTTTAACTGTGGAATATCAGTTGGAATCAAGAATTGTTAAGTTTTACTGGTATCTAAAATTGTGGTTGCTTATTTATTAGAATACAATGCTACAAGAGTAAAAACGATGAAAACAAATGAGTATTAAAAATTATATTCTTTCACTTTCTATGGACCCCCTATAGTAGCCTTGGCCACCCCCCGGCCACCCCATGTATAAAAGTCTAGTTCCGTCACTGGGTAAGAGCAGCCTCAAACTCATTTTTCATTATGCAGATCAGGACGTAGCCTATAATCTGCCAGTAAATTTACTCTCGTAGTGCTACTTGAAAAGTAATAAGGCTGTGATGACAGGATTAGTAGTAGCCTAGTTGTTATGGAAACTGTTTAACCCAGCAGTCAAACTCTGATTCTCCTTTCATCTCTGTGTGAATATATGTTCATAAGTTAAGCATTTAACATTGGTGATGGTATTTTCTTAAGTAAAAATATAATGTTCATGTAATCTCATTGTCTTTTTATAGCTAACTAACACGTTTGAGCAGAGATGAGGAGAGATGAGAATCCAAATGCAGCTTGGACATTGATTAAAGACGTAAAGAAGGAGCGCAACGACAAGATCACACATACAGGAGGGCGTATAAATACACAAAGGTTAACCATGATAACAAGGGGGCGTGGCTAATAGGCAACATCTGGGGAAAACTGATAATCATCATGAGAAAATATAAAGAACTACATAACATGGCACAAGACTGAGTCTCCACACAAGCCCGAAACAGTTGAGCATGTGTTGATTCATTGCACCGTATATACTGGGCCGGCGCTTGGGGGGGCACCAAAAAATCTGGGTCATGAAAAAATCATCACAATAGGATACTAGTATAAATAACAAATAAAATATTTCTAAAAGCATGTTAATATACAAAAGCAATACAAAAGTAATATAGGCCTAGACCAAATTAGTCGAGAAAAAGGTGAATCTCTGTGCCAGTCTCCCTCTGGTGCCCCCCCTTCCCCACCTCCCAGTGGTCTGTTCGATTATGCCTCAATCAATGTCAAATTTGGCAGACACTGACCTCAGACATGGCCTCGAAAAGGCACCATGAGTCGGGGGCGGAATAAAGAAGAGACAGCGGGATGATGCTCGCGCGTCGCTTGCAGGTAAGACAATGTTTTAAATAAAAATGTTAGTTTTGTAGCCCTTGCGTGTAGTATGCATGTCCAGGGGCATCGGCGCGTCCGCGTCGCTAGTAGTGCAAAAGATCCGGGGCTTTTAGCCCTGCATGTTGAGTCTTTTATTTTAACGGGGTCCGGGGAAATTGTGAAACTTGGGCTGTTAAAGATGCAGTTTGTTTGAGAAGGAAAGGAAGGCCAATCGTTGGGGTCCTCATCGTCATATTTGAATGACAAATAAAGCTAATTTTCCCCGTACGTTACAGATGTGTCATGTGTGCATATAACTATGAGTGCAGATTTTTTTGCACTAATAGCTATTTTAACTTTTTTTGCACTTTTAAATTTCTGTGTTTACATTGTTCAGTTCCACTTATTCATTTGCAGCAGTTATTTTGGAAGTAAAGAGAACCTAACTAAGAAATTCTGAATGGTAGTTATTTCTTTGGTTGGTGGGTGGTGTGGTTTGGGAGGAGGGTAGGGTAGGGGGGCACCGCACATTTGGGCTTAGGGCACCCAAATGGCTAGCGCCGGCCCTGCGTATATAGCAGAATCATAAAACAAGGGACGTGATGTTTAACTGTCCATTGTGCCAATGGATAGTATGCACATGAGTGGCGTGAGAGTGAGTGGGAAATAGTTTTTTTTTTTTTTTTCCTCTTTTCCTTTCCCTTCCCCTTTCTTTCTCCCTTCCCTTCTTCTTCTGGGGAGGGAGGAAACATCATCAGTAGTGTACCTTTGAATCAGGGGGTGTTTCGGCCATTCAACACTATACACCCTCATCAAAGGTGGCCAGCTACAGGGTGATCAAACCTGAGCTTGTGTCCCTTACCCAAAAAGCCCACGGGACTCTGCAAGGCAGGGGTGTCCTCTTCCTTCACTCAAGCCTAGAGCTGACCCGGGGTTGTGACCTGGGTTCTCGAGTGGGGTGTAGGGTGGGGTGATTAGTGAGTGGGTCACGTTGCTGCTCTTTGAACCCAGCAAGGGTCCTTCCGCTTAGTCCAGATCCACTGGCTGCTTCTTTCGGCCACTTCAGAGACTGATCTAATTGTCTGCCGCAGAGTCTGTCCATGGATGCCAAGGTCTTTCAGCAGTCTGATGGTGGAAGAAGACATAAAACCTCTGCATCCCACTTCAACCGGATAGACTTTTGCTTTCCATCCTCGTTGTTGAGCGTCTGCTGCCAGTTCTATATATCGCAGTTTCTTGCGCTCATAGGCCTCTTCAACTAAAGTCTCCCATGGGACTGTGAGCTCAATGATGTATACAGACTTCAATGAAGGGGACCAGAGTACCAAGTCTGGCCTAAGGGTGGTGACTGCAATCTCAGGTGGGAAGATTAATTGCTGGCCAATATCAACTAGCATCTTCCAGTCCCGGGCCATTGCTAGCTCTCCAGCTTCTGGTTTAGTAGGGGGATGGTTGGGCTTTTTTTTGTCCCTCTCGGATGAAGGTTGGGGCTGTGATAGAATTGGCTGCTCTCAGGGGAAAGGAGTTGGTGATAATTCTCTTGCTCTCAAGAGCTGCTGAGAAAGAGAAAGAATCGATTTTTCAGAATTTTTAAGCTCTATAGGAATTAAGAAATTGTCAGTAAATAACAGATTTCGTAACGCACAGAAAGACACAATGGTTCTATTGAAGTACTTAAGGGAAACAGGATTGGTTAACAGAATATAGTTTTTAATTTTTAATTTAAATTTGTAATTTTGATCCACACTCCATAAATTAGGTCGTGCAGTGTAATACACCATTTAGTTGTTTGTCAACCGCCAATAAAAATCAAGAAGAAGAAGAAGAAGAAGAAGAAGTCTCACACAAGCCAGGGGAACACAGGCTGGGATCATGACATCGAATATCTTTCTTGAGGTAAGTTCAGTGGCATTGTTTACAAGCTATTGATGTTTTTTGAAACACTAATTGAGTGATTACATGAGATGACAGATTTCAGTCATTTGTAATGTATCTTTCAACATACCTTCTGATGTTTATTCATGTTTATCTCATGCTATAACTTGTAAAGAGGAAGATATGATGGGTTCACGCTCCACTTGAACTGAGCGCCAAAAATGCTTTTGTTAGAATTTCGTGATACAATCAACAGAATTTGAAAGCGTTGAGATTCTTTTAGAATTTTAAAGAATTTGAGACATTGTTTCATATCAAAAGTTGCAAAGCACAAAGCGTATTGTAGTTATTGGATGTCAGGAGCTACAAATAATGTTTATGGAAGTTAAAAACATAATTTTTTATGGATTTTATTTTTGAATGTTGACATGAATGTTGCTCTGAATGGTTTATGCACACACTTCTGGATGTAGTAAGTTACTTTCTTTATTGTATTGAGTTATTTCCCCCCATATACTTATTTCTCATTATTCTCAATGGGGATTCTCATGAGATTCTCGTTACTGTAACACAATATGTTTTAAATAATATTTTACAGTGAAACACTGTTGTAATTTATGCAAGCTTGTTTCTGCCACAGAACAAAAATAATTCAGGTAATTGCAACCTTTAATCTCAAAATTCAGACTTTTTTCTCGCAATTGTGAGTTTACATCACGCAATTCTGACTTTACGACTAGCAGTTGCAAGTTTATATCACGCAATTCAGAGAAAAAAGTCAGAAGTGCGAGATATAAACTTGAGAAATAAAGTTGCAATTATCTTTTTAAATTGTTTTTATTCCTTGGCGGAATGCTTTAACTCATCAAAATCATTTGAGCAATTTCAATTTATTATATATAATTTATAGATGGACATATTTTTACATTGTAAAGGCAAAAAACTAATCCTGATGCTTAAAAAAGTGTTATTCTTGTGATTTTGGGGTGCATACAGTTGCAGAATCTGTGAAAAATGGGGATAATTTTAACTAAATAAGAGAGATTATACAAAATGCATGTTATTTTTTTATTTAGTGCTGTCCTGAACAAGATATTTTACATAATTTTTTTTTTAAATAGTCCACAAGACAAAAAGAATAGCTGAATTTATTAAAATGACTCCATTCAAAAGTTTATGAACCATTGATTCTTAATACTGAGTCGTTTCCTGGATGATCCACGGCTGTGTGTGTGTTTTCTGATGGTTGTTCTTGAGTCTCTTGTTAAACTGCCCAATGCTCTTCAGAGAAATCCTCCTGCACATTCCTCAGTTTTCAATGGGGGGTAATATTGTAGCTTTATTCCAAACAAATATATTGTTATCCACAAATAAATGTAAATCGATTCACCTAAAATTTATAATTTCACAAATCAATAAATGAGATCCACAAATAAATGCAGGAGTTTCACAAAAATGAATTAGATTCACAAATAAATACAATGACATTTGTGAATAACAAAAATCACACATATATTTTTATGTCACAAACACACAAGTTGCATAATTATCTTTTTAATTGTTTTTATTCACTTGTTGTAGCGGAATGCTTTAACTCATCATCAAAACCATTTGAGCAATTTCAATTTCTAGCAATTTATATAGATGGACATATTTTTACAGTGTAAAGGCAAAAAACTAATGATGCTTAAAAAGTAAGTATTCTTGTGATTTTGGGGTGTACGTAGCACGTTCGCCCCCTTCAACCAATCACGTTTTGGCCATGGGCCGTTCACGGGAGATGTCAGTGCTGCGGCATCTCCAGCGGCCAGCGACTTTCAGCCGACAGCACATGCCTTCATAGAAAATGCTGTTTATTAAATATTAATTTGAAATGTTATTAAATGTGAATATAAACTGTTATTCAGTTAATACAGAAGCTAGTTTCTGATGTGCTGCACAGTTTTGGTATTAAATCAGATAAGCTGAAATTGCGGCTTCTCCAACAGCCAGCTGTCACTGCAGCGGCATCTCCTATAGTGGTATCTTCAACTTCAAAAAGACTGGTAATTATTAGACTGGGAACAAGTTCGGTGTCACTCTGTTCCCGCCCTGTTAGTAAGCCAAAACGTGATTGGTTGAAGCGAGAACGTGCTACGATTGGTCAGCACGATATGGCCGTTATCTGATTGGCTTAAGTAGACGGTGGGTGGAGTCTACGTATTTGTGGATTCTTTTGAGTCTAGACGCTAGAAATGTTTCAAAATCCACGTGCTTTGCTGCGATCCACAAATGCACAGGAAGAGATCCACAAATGCACAGGAAGAGATCCACAAATGCACAGGAAGCGATTCACAAATGAATGCAACTTATGCAAGGCAGAGTTGTGTGATTGTGACAAAAATATATGTGTGGATTTTTTTGTTATTCACAAATGTCATTGTATTTATTTGTGAATCTAATTCATTTTTGTGAAACTCCTGCATTTATTTGTGGATCTCATTTTATTAATTTGTGAAATAATTTTTTTTGTGAATCGCTTTACATTTATTTGTGGATAACAATATATTTGTTTGGAATAAAGCTACAATATTACCCCCCATAGTTTTCCAGCATATTTGCATATTTGAACCCTCTCCAGCAGTGATTGTATGATTTCGAGATCCATCTTTTCACACTGAGGACGATTGAGGGACTCAAACACAACTATTAAAAAAAAGGTATAAACATTCATGCTCCAGACAATTTATTAAATTTGAAGATCAAGGTAAATTGTACTTAATTTGTCTTCTGGGAAACATGCAAGTATCTTCTGTTGCTTCTGAAGGGCAGTACTTAATTAAAAAAAACATTATTTAAACAAAATAAGAAGACATTGATACTGTTCAAAAGTTTTCACCCCCCAGTTCCTTCTGAAGCATCAGTGAATGTTTGAACCCTTTTTTAATAGTTGTGTTTGAGTCCCTCAATCGTCCTCATTGTGAAAAGATGGATCTCGAAATCATACAGTCACTGCTGGAGAGGGTTCAAATATGCTGGAAAACTGAGGAATGTGCAGGAGCTGGAGGATTTCTCTGAAGAGCATTGGGCAGTTTAACAAGAGACTCAAGAACAACCATCAGAAAACACACACACACACACATATATATATATAGTTCATAAACTTTTGAATGGAGTCATTTGAATAAATTCAGCTATTCTTTTTGTCTTGTGGACTATTTTTTTTAAAGTAAAATATCTTAATCAGGACAGCACTAAATAATAAAAAAATATGATCTCTATTTTTTAAGTTAAAATGATTACTTTTTCACAGATTCTGCAAGCGGTTCACATACTTTTTCTTGCAACTGTACATAACTTCTTGACTGGTTTCGTGAGAGTCAGTGATGTGGAGTGCATTTCTGTTCGTCTAGACGCTGTGTGCTGGCAGCTCAATGCTCGTGCACTATAATGCATGACCATGAAATTCATTTCACACAGTGTTCAGACGGCTGTGATCAGTGTAACGTGCTTGTGAAGCACGTATGACTCTGCCGCTTCGTTCAGAAGCCTCCTGAAGAGAGGAAAGATCACTGTAACTCACCTGCTCTGAAAACACACCATTATGCCTGACAGATTCTATTACATGACTCACAGTCCACAGAAAATGAAGCTGTGCATGTGCTTTGAGGAGAAAAAGAGAGAGGGGAACACATTGGCAGTCTATCAGCATCCATCTAGTCTTCTGTAGACTATCAGTGTAAGTCTAGTCACTTTGTTAGCTTTGCCCGATTTTCAAATACCTTTTTTTTTTGCTTGTTATCATTCACCTTGTAGCTGATTGGTTTGGTTCATAGCTTATAATGCCTAAAAATACTTTTTTAAAAATCTCTTATGGGGAAAAAACATATGTTGCTTAACTTAACTCTTTTTTTTTTATAGGCCATTGTTGCAAAAATCATGTTGCATTTTGTGTAGTTAATTGATGTTCCGACAGCTACCAATTCTCATATATAAACACCTTTTGTGCTGCATCTCCATGTTCAATAAGGTATAAACTCTCATGACCTTTGGACACATGTGACTTTCCATTACAACCCGTGACCTTTCAGCTCATAGCAAACAGATACTGATGTAAATGATCTAGTGGTGGGCATAGATAGTGAAATTAATCTAGATTAAAATGGCTTATTTGAATTCTGCCAAAGGGATTCAGAATATGTGTGCTACCCAAATAATGACATGGTTTCACACTTGGTTCGATTGCCTGGACCGAACCCGAGTTCGATTGCTCCTTGGACCGTGTTCATATGATATTATTTGGGTCTGAACCGGGGTGCGTTTCAGCATCAAAGCAGCAGCTGTTTACCCCGTTACTTGGTAACGACGTCGAGCGAGAAGGTGGCAAAATGAATAGCGTTGTTCACCTAACTTTTATATTTTTGTTTTTGAACCGTTAGTTTTGTTACCAAAGCTTCAGTACGTAATGGCACTTGCTTCTATCTGCCGCGGATGTACTGCAAATACTCTAAAGAACGCTGACGACGAGCAGAAATGAGATGTACAGCTCTCTGCTTACAGTCAGTCACGCTCGTCAGGACTCGAGTACGGTTTGCGGGTGCGCACCCGAGTTCGGAAGACAGCGTTCACGCTTGATGTGGTGATTTCACAGTAAAATATCACTGTGAAAGTCATCATAGCTTGCGAAGTATAGACCCAGCTCCCAACCCAACTTTTAGAATAGATTAACGGCGATATTTTTTTATCGCCCGATAAGAGTCTCACGTTAACGCAGCACGTTAACGCCGATAACGGCCCACCACTAAAATGAATTGATCTGGATTCCATTTTAATGGTTTAATTTAATTGTAATGATCAATTGAATTCATACACTTATAACAAATGTATCCATATTACACTCTAAAAAATGCTAGGTTGTTTTAACCCAATGTTGGGTCAAATATGGACTAACCCAGCAGTTGGGTTGTTTTAACCCTGCGGTTGGGTTGAATGTTTGCTTAAGACAACCCAATCGCTGGCTTAACCCAATGGCTGTGTTAGTCCATATTTGACCCAACATCGGGTTGTTTTTTACCAAACATTTTTTAGAGTGTAAAAAATGTTTTTTTTGTTTGTTTTTTCAGAAATTCTTTTATTTTTCTGGATTTAGTGTTTTATGATTTAAAACAAAATACTATTTTTTTATTATTATTATAAAATATTATGAAAAAATGTGGTGATAAACCAATTGCATACAACTTTTACAATTTAATAAATCTTTTTCTGCTTTACTTTTCTATTCTGCTTTACTATATTACAATATTTCTGTCAAAATTTCAAGTTAAATTTCTAATTTTTATAAATAGGGCTTATTCAACATCTTTCCTACATTTAGATATGTGGGCAAATGCATTTTTGTCTCAGTGCATGCATTGTTTTAGTTTGGCAGGGTCGCCGCTAGCTTAGCTTAGCATAATGAATGGAATCCTATGTTGCCAGCTAGCATGTCCCGAATAAAAGTGATCCAAAAAAAAACACCTAATTACTTCTTGTGGCCTGCGTATTCACAACGAGTACAAATAGCGATGCAGATTCAGACTAGGCGATTTCCCAGGCAGATATTAACTTGGGACTATATTATGGGGAAGCACAGGCGAAGCACTGCTATTTGGGTGCAGAGATATCACGCAACACATGCGCCCAAGTAGCCGTGCTTCCCCATAACATAGTCCCAAGTTAATATAGTCCCTATTTCTAAAAACGGTGGAGTGTTCCTTTTAAACCAATTTTGTTTTTGGTGTGTTTTTGTGAAGACCATTGAGTTTCTGTGTGTATCTTACAGTAGTTTTGTATCTTACAGTAATACGGCTCTGGAGATGAAGTTCATGTCCTTATAAAGTGAGAAGTCAGATGCTGAAAACACCATTATAGTAGATGAATCTGTGCAGCTTGATCACAGAGATGCGCAGAACATGCAGTCTTCATATTTAAATAGTTGCTTTGCGGTTTAATATTCACACACACTAGTCTATAACGCAAGTTGATTACGTGTTCAGCCTTACTTTTGATCTATTCATCCAAATGGTGCCAAATTCCATGAAATTCCGTTTTATATACAGCAAATTCCGTTTTTATGACAGGATTCCAAGATTCCGTCTACGTTTTCTGCATCACGGAACTCATATGGCCTTAGAATTATAATTTCTCACATGCAGATTCTCTCTGGCACATAACTGATGATGATTGGTGGGAGACAAGGTTGAGGTTGATAGGTTGAGTTCACACACTCACACACGCATATTCACAGTCAGCGATGGCAAGTCTAACGACATCAAAGGTAGCTTTCGCAAACTGGAAGTATAAGCGCAACTTTTCCGTCATTGAGGTGAAAGAATGTTTATGTAACGTGCAATTTATGCCCAGAGGTGGAAAGTAATTCTAATCTAACGAAGCACCTCACATCATCACATGCCGCCACAAAATGAGTGGCTAAAAACCCAGTTGATAACGCTCCACTACCAAAGGAGTAGTATAGTACTGATAATATTTACACTATAGTAGGCCTACTGATAATATTTACACTATAGGCCTACTGATAATATTTACACTATAGGCCTACTGATAATATTTACACTATAGTAGGCCTACTGATAATATTTACACTATAGGCCTACTGATAATATTTACACTATAGAACTACTGATAATATTTACACTATAGTAGGCCTACTGATAATATTTACACTATAGGCCTACTGATAATATTTACACTATAGAACTACTGATAATATTTACACTATAGTAGGCCTACTGATAATATTTACACTATAGGCCTACTGATAATATTTACACTATAGTAGGCCTACTGATAATATTTACACTATAGTAGGCCTACTGATAATATTTACACTATAGGCCTACTGATAATATTTACACTATAGACCTAATGATAATATTTACACTATAGGCCTACTGATAATATTTACACTATAGTAGGCCTACTGATAATATTTACACTATAGGCCTACTGATAGCCTAATATTTACAATAATGTATTGAATTTGATAGTTGTCTCTCACATTGTCCCACAGCAACATTACAATAGTGTACATTAATGTACAATGTTTTATAATAATTATTAATTCTATTTCATATTCTATTTTATTTCCAACTCATTTATTTAACATATTTAATATTGGGAAAAAAAAAAAGTAACTCAGTAGTTACTTTCCCTGGTAATTAGTTACTTTTATGATGATGTAACTGTTACTAACTCAGTTACTATTTTTAAGAAGTAACTAGTAACTATAACTAATTACTTTTTTTAAGTAACGTTCCCAACACTGCTTTTCAGCCTACTGTTTTTCGAATTAATTTGGACATACTACTCTGTTGGTGTACTGTTTTTCGCATACTATATAAGTAAAGAAGTATTCGATTTCGGACGCAGCTTCTGTCTCTCTCTAGTCTCAGATCACTGTCGTATCAATTCTCAAAACGTGGGCGTAAATCATCTCTCCGACGTGACCTGCGGCGTCTCTCACAGGTCACAGGTAAAATCTCAGGTTCTGTTCGGGAAGTTTAGGTATTGTTTCAGTGGCGTTCCGACAGGTGCTGTTGAATATTCATCCACTGGAAGGTTTTCCCACCCGCAATCAAGCTCAATATGCTCTAGTCCTGCGTCTGTCAATCACAGACGGCCCAAATGAGCCGCACCGCTCACTGGTCATGAAAATTCATAAAACACTGAGACTGTTCCTCACCTCAATCCGGTGAAGGGCAGAGGGGATTTGGACATGTGTGTGTGTGCGTGTCTGCCTGCTTTATGGATCAAATCTGTTTCAGTGAGGTCACACACTATAGTGTTTCCTACAGGATTAGTTTTTTGCAGAACTCGTGGTTAAACCTTGCTAAACAATAACAATGCTATTTTTTTTATCAACATATTGTGCTTTGTTTTGTACTTGTATCTTTTGACAAATGCAACTAGTCATGTTAGAGTTTCTCTAACCATCCAAAATTGCATGTTTAACTGTTAACTTAAATTCCTTGGCTCATTTAGTCATAATAACCCAAGAGTGAGTATTAAACACACTGTAAGCCCTAATGCTCAAAATAATTAACTGGTTTGAAAAGAGCCGACTCAAATTAAACAAATTAGTTCAATCACTATCTTTTATGAGTATTTAGAACTTTCTTTTTCTTTTAAATTCTCAAAACTCACACATTTTAAGTAATCTGAATTGTTTCATTGTTTTGTGTTTTATGAACGTATTTCTTTTAATTTAGACAAACTTAAATTGAACTGAAACTGGGCTGGGATTTCTATTTCCCAGCATGCTTTGCCATGACACTCAAAGGTTATGTGTTATAGACCAGTACTTGACCATCTTTAACAAGTTTAGGACCAGCCCTTGACCAGTTTAGGACCAGCCCTTGACCATCTTAAACCAGCTCAGGACCAGCACTTGACCATCTTAAACCAGCTCAGGACCAGCCCTTGACCAGTTTAAACCAGCTCAGGACCAGGACTTGACCATCTTAAACCGGCTCAGGACCAGCACTTGACCATCTTAAACCAGTTCAGGACCAGCACTTGACCAGCTTAAACCAGCTAAGGACCAGCACTTGACCATCTTAAACCAGCTCAGGACCAGCACTTAATCATCTTAAACCAGTTCAGGACCAGCACTTAACCATCTTTAACCAGTTCAGGACCAGCACTTGACCAGCTTAAACCAGCTAAGGACCAGCACTTGACCATCTTAAACCAGCTCAGGACCAGCACTTAACCATCTTAAACCAGTTCAGGACCAGCACTTAACCATCTTTAACCAGTTCAGGACCAGCACTTGACCAGCTTAGGACAGCTTAAGCCAGCTCAGGACCAGTACTTGACCAGCACTTGACCATCTTAAACCAGTTCAGGACCAGCACTTAACCATCTTAAACCAGTTCAGGACCAGCCCTTGACCAGTTTAAACCAGCTCAGGACCAGGACTTGACCATCTTAAACCAGCTCAGGACCAGCACTTGACCATCTTAAACCAGCTCGGGACCAGCCCTTGACCAGTTTAAACCAGCTCAGGACCAGGACTTGACCATCTTAAACCAGCTCAGGACCAGCACTTGACCATCTTAAACCAGTTCAGGACCAGCACTTGACCAGCTTAAACCAGCTAAGGACCAGCACTTGACCAGCTTAGACCAGCTTAAGCCAGCTCAGGACCAGTACTTGACCAGCACTTGACCATCTTAAACCAGTTCAGGACCAGCACTTAACCATCTTAAACCAGTTCAGGACCAGCACTTGACCAGCTTAGACCAGCTTAAGCCAGCTCAGGACCAGTACTTGACCAGCACTTGACCATCTTAAACCAGCTCAGGACCAGCACATAACCATCTTAAACCAGTTCAGGACCAGCTTAAGCCAGCTCATGACCAGTACTTGACCAGCACTTGACCAGTTTAAACCAGCTCAGGACCAGCATTTGACCATCTTAAACCAGTTCAGGACCAGCACTTGACCGTCTTAAACCAGTTCAGGATCAGCACTTGACCAGCTTAAGCCAGCTCAGGGCCAGTACTTGACCAGCTCAGGACCAGCACTTCACCATCTTAAACCAGCTCAGGACCAGCACTTGACCAGCTCAGGACCAGCATTTGACCATCTTAAACCAGCTCAGGGCCAGCACTTGACCAGCTCAGGACCAGCATTTGACCATCTTAAACCAGCTCAGGACCAGCACTTGACCATCTTAAACCAGCTGCCATGCTTCAAAACATACCTAACCAGCATATGCTGGATTTTTTCCAACAGGGAGCCCCAATTTTTTGCCTCAATTAGTTTTGCTAACTAATTCAGGTGGAAAATAAAACAATCAATAATGCAAACTTCAAATATGAGACAAAGAGCAAGATTTACTAACTCTTTTAGCATTAAAATAAATACTGTCAGAGCGCTGAAAAGGCGTAAACAGAGTTATTTTTGCTAATTTGCCCTGTTTAGTAAATCTGGCCCAAATTCTGCTGTAATGCATCTCTAAAAAGACAATCCTGAACTGAATCAACATTGAATGACACCATTATTCAGCTCAAGACGGTTCAATGTTGATTCAATTCTGTTCAAAAACAGTGTTATGAAACAAACTATTATGAAACAAATTAGATTCAGCCTTCATGTTCAGTCAGCAAAGACAGTGCTAGTATTGAGAGTTGCATTAACTATTTATTGTCTTTACAGTATATAATTTGATGTAAGATATTGCCGTGTTGAAGAATGGAAACATGCTGAAATGCTGCTGCCACACACACACACACACTGAGACTGTGGGGACAGTTGATCATTTATTTGGTGTCGTCTGATATCTGTTATCTCCTGTTCACCTTGTTCGCTCTTGTCTGAACCTGCTCGCTCCGACACGTCTGACCTCAGATCTGTCTTTATCAGAGATCACGCTGCTCCATCCGCTCCCTCTCTGTCTGATAGTCTCTCGTTTGCTGCTCCTCATCTCCGTCCTTTCCTCTGCCGGGCTGAAAAATGCACTGCACCGTAAAATGTTTTCATAATAACAATGTCTGTCATTTCTAATTTATTACAGTTATCCACATTACTACATTTATTACAATTATCCACAAAACAAATGTTAAAGGGGACCTATTATTTAGAAATAAAAGGCATTTTTCCTACCCTGATTTTAGCCCTCTGCTCTGAACGTTGTTTGAAGGGGCGTTTCTGGATGAGACTTCAGTGTAAACGCCCACTGCTGTGATTGGCTGCTGTGAGACGTTAGTGTAAACGCCCACTGCTGTGATTGGCTGCTGTGAGAAGTCAGTGTAAACGCCTACTGCTGTGATTGGCTGCTGTGAGACGTTAGTGTAAACGCCTACTGCTGTGATCTCATGATTGCAACTCGATTTCTGCACACTCACGGATGCTTTCATCATAACAGTGCAAACACAATGTAAATTTGTTGATTACGGGAGTTTTGGCGAGAGTCCACGGGTAAACCTGCACTGTTTGACTGATTGCAAAGGGAGCGTTCTTTGATCAATTTCTTTATATAAAAATTCAGAAACCACTGATCACAGATCAGGCATTAGAGTTAACACGGTTACTCACATGTTGTGGCATAACTGTCAAGTCCTTATCGTAAAAGTTTGTTTGCAAAGCCTGTGCTGAAATAGCAACTGATTTCCCAAAGAATCCGCAGTGAAATGTACCGAACACAAATAAATAATGCTCAACCGAGACATTCACATTGATGAAAATAAATAAGCACATTCCCAGCATTAGGATTAGGTGAAGTTATTTGTAGTCCATCCTGTATCGCTCTTCTCTCCTCATCATCTCACTAACAAGCCAGTGGGCGGGGCCAAAGTTGCAATGATGAATTAGGCATTAAGTCGTTCTCTCGGTTACAATAAAAGCTATTGTTGGACTAACAAGGATGTTTTCAGTTCTGAAACTTACAGGATATTCTTATTTCATGATGAAAATTTGAGTTCTCAGTTCATGACCCATTTAACACGCTACTAACTAACTCAACCAGGCCCCACCCCTTTATTCTGCAAAAATGCCTTGGGCGGGGATCATTTAAATGAGGAATATTGTGACTTTGTTCCCAGAAGAAAACTCAAGACTACAATGGAGACAAATTTGCAGATCTTTTTCATGCTCAAACAGCAATATTTTAAACTAAAAAAGTAGAAAATACAAAAAAGAATATGCCCGTTTTAATTGAGGTTTGGTTTTAATTCAGTTTGAATGAACTGTACTTTCAGAAGCTGCAGTAGAGAAAGAGGTACTGTGTAGTGACTGTCTTTCTGTTTCTGTGTGGTTATGGAGTTTATCCTCCAGCACTTCTTGCTGTGTTTGTTACCTTGAGATGCATTCACTGTTGTCCGCAGGTGTTTGGCTGACGTACGGTACAAAATACGTGTTTGTTTGTGAGTCTCGTGGGTTTTCTGAATCATTGGAATTTGGTTGCTCGTTATTTTAAGACCTTGATGTAAAGTCTTCTTTGAGAGTTAGATTGCAATAAAAGTAGATTTGATGATCAATTCATTCAGATCAAAAACAACTACACCATCTGATATCTAAAATAAAGATAAAGCCATGTACAAATCACAAATATTTGATTACAATAATATAGCTGCAACAGTGTCACAGTTTGTTTATGTTCGTGCTTCATGTCTTTTATTTTAATTCAGTCATGTTTTCGGTCTTGTTCATGTTTTCTGGTTTTGTCATGTGTTCCTGTTTGTCATGTAATCCTGCCATGTGCTCCATAATATCTCTTGTGTCATGTTGTCATTGGTTTATTCAGTCATGTGGTTTCTCAGTTCAGCTCTGTCATTGGTTCATTGTTTGATCATTGTTCACAGGTGTGTCTTGTCTAGTCATTAGTCTTTGTGTATTTAAGCCCTCATTTTTGCATTTTTAAGTCGAGGCGAGTCATTGAGTCAGAAAAACTGCAAGGTTAAGAGCATATACTTAGCATTGTTGTAGTATCAACAGGTATTTTAGCATTTTACATTACTGTTAATCAGTCATCACTTGATTACACATTGTATTACCTTGTTATGATATAGTGACCCATACAATGTGCCAAACATAATGTGCCACATGAAGAGACAGCATATGACAGTAGCAACAGCTGAAAAGATTTGGGTCTGAGGGGACCAGGTCCACCTCACAAACTTCCTTCTCCCATTCTCTCTTAACTACTAACACACACACACACACACACACACACACACACTACTCTGTGTCATTTCACATCAAGGTATGCACAAGTCACAAAAATAAAATCAATCTATCCTTGAGGATAGGTTGCTTGGCAGCTAAAAGTAGGTCTAGCAAGTCTTATATTTCTGTAATTCACACAGATCAAACCCAAATATGCTGACTGAATAGATTTCTAGTTTATTTTGAGTGGCCAGCTAGCAGCTCTTTTGGTAGTTTGCTGATAATTGTCTGAAGTAATATGCTCAAAACATATACTGAGAAAAATCACATGGTCAACCTAGTCTTGGTTATTTAATTTTGATTTAGTCTTATTTTCCTTACCTTGTCATTCAAGGCCAGGGCACTTACATTTCTGGAACTATTGCACGCTTCCACATCCCACGCAACTACGGATCTCCCAGGAACGTTCATTATATATTACTGCGTACATTTATCCGTGTCACCTAGATGCGCATGCATTCAAAAGCATCACTTTCATCAAATTTTGTGACATGATTTCCAGTAGACTGAGTCCCGGCCCAATTTAACCACTGTTTGTAGGTGTGTAGGCCTATGATTGTTTCCAGTCAGTTTTAATTCAGTTTCGTCATGATGTCGTTTCTTAGTGGTTTTCAAACATTTTGGCTCCGAGGTCCCTCATACAGATATTAAAAGGACCCATATATAGACAGATAGAAGATACTTCTACACACACCAAAAAGAAAACTATAGAAATTGCTAGTAAATTTCACCAAAAAAGGACAAAGAAATGGCACATTGAAGTGCAAACATGAAATTTTGAAGTACAAATGAACATGAACTTTTGTATTACCTAACATTAAGAAAGCTTAATAAATAAAAATATATTGTTCATTGTTAGTTCATGAATAATGTTAACAAACGAGACCTTATTGTAAAGTGTTCCTGTAATGAAATACCTGCTTGTTTTTAAATGTTTGACAATATATGCTATAAACAGGGAACAGATTAAAATAAGACCGTTTACAACTCGAATTTTAGCTGTTTTGAATTATTTCAATGTTTGTTTTGTCTCAAATCATTTTAAGCCATCTTGGTGCCCTTTAAAATATGCAGAAATACTGTTTGCGCAATTCAGGACGTCCTGCGCCTGCTTAGAAACCAGAGGTGTAAAAAGTACTCAAAAATGTTACTCGAGTTAAAGTACAAGTATTGAGTGAAAAGTTTACTCAATTACAAGTAAAAGTATCTGGCCAGAATCATACTTGAGTAAAAGTAAAAAAGTACCACATTAAAATTGTACTTGAGTATTAAAAAAGTAAAAGTAGCGTAAAAGGACCAGCAATAATTAAAACTAGAGATTCTTCTTTAAGCTTTTAATCTCTAAAAACATGAAGTGAATGAACCACATACAAGGTTTTATCCAGCTTTAGAACTGTTTGTATTTAATTGTATTTGATTATCAAACTATAAGATTACTACCTAATGCCAGTCTGCAACATGCTACTCAAAGTTGTAAAATTTTAACTTAAAAGGATAGTTCACCACAAAATGAAAATGTGATGTTTATCTGCGTACCCCCAGGGCATCTAAGATGTAGGTGTCTTTGTTTCTTAAGTAGAACACAAATTAAGATTTTAAACTCCAACCGTTGCAGTCTGTCAGTCTTATAATGATGTGAATTGAAACAAAATCTATGAGAGTAAAAAAAAACATGCACAGACAAATCCATATTAAACCCTGCGGCTTGACACATTGATATTCTAAGACACGAAACGGTCAGTTTGTGCAAGAAACCGATCAGTATTTATATCATTTGTTTTACCTCGAATACGATCTATTGGCGCTTTTCCACTACACAGTACCAGCTCGCCTCGACTCGCCTTTTTTTCGCCTAAAACTTTTTTTCCGTATCACCTCCGACGACCAGTTACTATTGTGGAGGTACTATCTGCTTAGGAAAACACAGCGAAAAGCGAGTCGAGTCGAGCTGGTACTGGTAATGTAAAAGCGCCATATGTCCGACATCCGATCAGCACGCCATCACTTCCGGTAAGTGAGGTCAATGTACACAAACTGGCGTAGCGATACGTTCGAGAGATCACTTCCAGCGCTGTGTTAGATCATGTACATTGACCTCACTTGATTAAGATGCGTACAGATTAATGCACGCTGAACGGGTGTCATAGATCGTATCTGAGGTAATACTGTTCGGTTTCTCACACAAACCGATAGTTTCATGTCTTAGGACATCAATGTGTCATCACGAGCCGCAGGGTTTAATATGGATTTGTCTGTGCATGTTTTTTGCTCTCATAGATGATGCTAGTAGTCTTGTACCATTGACATGCATTAAATGACTGACAGACTGCAACGGAGTTTAAAATCTTCATTTGTGTTCTATACCGAAGAAACAAACACACCTACATGTAAGCAGATAAACATCACACATTTTTATTTTTGGGTGAACAATTTTTGGGTGAGCAGATTTTCAAAATTGTGAGTGTCAAGCCTCTTTTGGGGCTGAAAAGCCATCTTGCAGGACTGAAAAGCCTCTCACTCTAATTTCCAGGTCAAAGTGCTGTGCATTGTGGTAATTGATGCGACATGACGTTACTTCCAGAGGACCAATGAACATGTCTGACCAATTTCATGGAATGTGAAAATGAATCTCATTGGCAGAATAAATACATTTAAATTAAACTGGGCATCGGTGCAATTCAGTTGGTTTGGTAATAGCAAGTGATCTCCAACAAATAAATACTTTTTGACTGTATATAAAATTGTAAGGAGAAAAAAGTACTTTTTTTCTTAAAAAATTTTAGTAAAAGTAAAAGTATTGATTTTTATTTGTACTCAAGTAAAGTAAAAATCCCCCCAAATAATACTTAAGTACAGTAATCAAGTAAAATTACTCAAGTACTTTACACCTCTGTTAGAAACCAGATTCAGATCAATGTGAATGCTAATAGACAGTAAAATAGGTTTGTGTCCAGATTTTCAAGTTTTGTGTGAGACACTTAAGCCTGGTTTCATACACTCTTAAAAAATGCTGGGTTGTTTTAACCCAGTTTTGGGCCAAATATGGACTAACCCTGCGGTTGGGTTACATTTTTACTTAAGACAATCCAATCGCTGGGTTAAAACAACCCAATTGCTGGGTTAGTCCATATTTGACCCAACATTGGGTTGTTTTTCACCCAGCATTTTTTAGAGTGAATAATCTGCAGTCTGGATCGAACTTTACGCTGAGGACCGGACTGCACGAGACGCTGACCGTAAGTGTGTTTAATGTCAGCTGTCAGAGTCTTTACCAGCATCTGGCCCTGTTTCTATCACTCCATCAGTGAGATGAAAGACAAGAGCCAGCTGAGGTGTCGTTACACGGAGAACAGAGAGTGTGAGAGCTGTCTGGCTGTAGATCTGACGGATCAGTGATTTGAGTCTGTTTCCTAATGAAGGCTTCAGTAATTAGTGTCTGTGATCAGTTGCCTGTTTCTCACACATCCTTTGAGCGTTTACTACAGAAACAAGGCCGGGTGGCGCTGGTGTGTTTACATGTACAACGGAATGCTAATATCTATCAAAAATATGATTATTATAAAATATCAACATGCAAGAAGTGTGCTCAACTTCTTAATTGAGCTTTTTCTCCAGTTTTAATCAGTTGCACACATTGCATTTGCTGCCAGAATTGAATGTGCAGAGCAATATTGTTTTTGAACATAATTGTGTCCGCAATGTGTGTACACCACCACCCTATTGTGGTAAAAATCCACTCCGTGTTTAAAAATGAGCCATTCAGGAATGTGATCCAATGTGATGTCACTTTGCAGAGGCCCCGCCCACAACTGCGACAGACTCCGCCCTTTTAGAGAGAGATATCAAAACCATAGAGAAGATAATCAGCCAAACAGATGTTTTAGTTGTTGGCCGAGTTGCAGCTCATTTGCATTTAAAGATACATGCAAGAAAACAGCATGTTTTTCCTTCCACTCAAAAAGGGTGGTATAAATGATCTGTGGGGTATTTTGAGCTGAAACTTCAAACACATTCTGGCGAAACCTGAGACTTATTACATCTTGTAAACAGGGGCATAATAGGGGCACATTATAAAATAACACAGGTTAAGGTCACTGACTACATTTACATGCGTCTTAATGAGATTAAGGCAATATTGCGATTACACTTTACCTCATCTAAACACAATACTGCAATCAAATTGATGCATTTAAGCTCATAATCATCCAGACCATAATCGTTTCTACTCTGACCATCAATGACGTTGTCGTGTGCAGATTCGTTATTACGGATAGCTTTACATTTTTGGGGTGCTAAAGAGTTATATTCAATCATGAATATAATTGATAGTCGAAAACATCAAATGGAAGAAATTGTGTGGCGCATCACTGAAAAAAGGTCTATGGAAATGTGTTTTGCATTAGTAAGATTAAAACAGTGGCCAGTAGCACATAATATTTGCGAGTTCATCCTCTGTGCAGTGCATGTGAAATCTGGCATTTAATACACGTGCGGTCACAGTTAAATTTAATGTGCACACACATATTAAACCTTCACAGGTGGATGTAAACTGCAACAGATTTAAACCAGACTGACAGCAAATGTTGTAAACATTCAGACAGATACTCCTAAAATCCAAAGAGGTGAATCTAAACCATCACCGGCAGCGGCTCCAAAGCTCTCAGCTCACATTCAGACATTAGCGCCTGAAATAGACATCTGAAGAGGGTAAATCTGCCCTGATGGACCCCTGGACTGCAGGCTTTTACACCTCTCCAGCTGAAAGCTGAGAACACCAGTCGGAATGAGCTCAGGATGGGAAAAGGCTAAATGAGAGGGTGGAGAGAGTGTTTCCAGAGAATGTCGTCGAGTTGATCTTTGCTCACAGACCTCCATGGGAAAAACTCACACAGTGCATGTCAATCCTCCTCATCAGTGGCATTGATACACTATTATAGTTTTATTTGTAATATTTTATTATTATGAGTTTTTGTGAGTCACTTTGGATAACAGTATCTATCAAATGCATGAAAAAAGTTTTCATATTAAAATGTTTTTTGTCTTTTTTTTTCTGTCTCATAAATTTTTATTTCAATTTGAGTCATTTTAGTACTTTAGTACTTCAAGTTGAAGTAAGTGAGAAATGATGGCAATTAATGGAAAATAGTAAGTTTATTTTATTTTTCAAGTTCACATTTATATTATGTCAATTAATGAAAATGTTATATGGCCTGTAAAAAATGATTGTGATTTTTAAAAATGCTACGGTTAAAAACTGGTTAACAGAAAGTTTCCGTACTATATACGGTGAATAACTGTAATAGATATAACCATTTCATGTAATTTTACAGGAAAATACCATCACATTTACAGTTTTTGGAAGTGAAAAACAAGTTGATGTGTAATTTGTGAAAAAATACGTGTAATCAATGAAAAACCATAAATTGACATTCCCAGATTGCCCTGCGTGACACTTCACATTTGATGTATTTTGGTTGAAATAACTGTTTCTTCTTAGTTTTTTCTAATCAGTTATGTACATTATGGTTTTATGTATGTAATGTTGTTGAATTAATGTTAAAATGTCATGTGTGTTACCATGATGGTGTTTAGTGTTAGTGTGCACCTTCTATATGTTAGTGTTGTCCTCCTAAAAGCTGCTTGTGATGAGATTTGATTCATCATGTGACATATTAGTATTTCATTAGGTTGGTAGTTTAACATTATTTCAGTTAATGAAATGGTTATTTACTGTAAATGTAACTTAAATTTGTAAAACCTAAAATGTTGCTACTGTATTTTTTACGGGAAAGTTCTGGCAACCACAGCTGCCGTTTTTTACCGTAAATTTTACGGGGATTTTTAAAACTTTTTTTTTTACAGTGATTGAAAGTGAAAGTGTCTTCACATCCAGATATAAATCACTTAGTGGTCTAAATGTATTTTTATGTATATCAATATTGTCTGTGGAAGGTGTAGCCCGAATGCAATGATTGGATGAACATTTTATGGTCTTATGCCTTCCACAGATGTCCTGCATGCCTGTCAACTTATGTATTTCCATCTTATGCTTTCAAAGCTAGCTCGCTATTCCTAACTTTTTAGAAATTGCCTACCCTCCCTTTTAATCTTGCTATTTTCACAAACTATTTTATAATATCTATAGTCCACAATATCTTATATATATATATATATATATATATATATATATATATATGTTTATTAACACTGTAAATATTGAAGCACTTGAAGAAGTCAAGAAGCATGAGAGTGATGCAGTGAACTGCAGACGAACTAGTGTGTGTGTGTGTGTGTGTGTGTGTGTGTGTGTGTGTGTGGACTGGTAATCCCTACGGTATGGGGACAAAATGTCCCCACAAAGATGGCAATATCCAAAATCCTTGTCCTTGTGGGGACATTTTTTGGTCCCCATGAGGAAAACATCTTATAAATCACACTAAGTGATGTTTTTTGAAAAAGAAAAAATGCAGCATGTCTCCTGTGATGGGTAGGTTTAGGGGCAGGGCAGTGTGTGTGTGTGTGTGTGTGTGTGTGTGTGTGTGTGTGTGTGTGTGTGTGATGGGTAGGTTTAGGGGCAGGGGCAGTGAAGGGGGATAGAAAATACGGTTTGTACAGTATAAAATGGATTACGCCTATGGAATGTCCCCATAAAACATGGAAACACAACGTGTGTGTGTGTCTGTGTGTGTGTGTCTGTCTGTGTGTGTGTCTGTGTGTGTGTGTGTGCTGTGTGTGTGTGTCTGTGTGTGTGACAGACAGACATTAGCTTCAGGGTACATTCAGTGTTCGTCAGTGAGCGAGGCAGTCGAAAGGTTCACAGCTTCCTGCCCGAGGCCTCGCTAGATTCGTCCTCAGTAATTGCTTCCCATGTCACTCTACGAACCAACTTAACCCAGCCTGAACCAACTTAACCCAATCTGAGCCAACTTAAACCAGTTGGTACCAATTTAATATCACTCTGAACCAGGCACAACAAGCCTGTATTATTTATTATTTATTACTATTACTTACTGGGACTGAAATTCAGCCCGTGACTTTAAGACGGAGAGGCCTTTTTACGATTTTTTGCAGTTATTTTCATTCTAATAGTGTTTTTATGGTATAAAGACAATCAGATTACGCTGAAGACCTTAAAGAAACTTCAGGATAACACCCTCCTCAGGCTGTATTTTCACCACTGCACTGAACACAACCAGGTCAGCAAAACCTAATCTCAAACACATAAGTCACACAGTATACTGCTAACTACCATCATGTGTATAGTCAGTCGGAGTGTTTAAATAGTTACAAATACTCACACTCAATCCACAACTACAATGCAGTCCCATACAATAGAGATTGTGTGTGTGTATAGCTTAAATCTATATTTATTTCAGTAATTGCAGTGCGAAACTTCATCATTTAGTTTAGTTGTCAAGGCAATTTTTTTTTACATTTAAGTTTTGTAACATAATTTAATTTTAATTAAGTAAAATAATTTCTAATTTAATCTAATTTGATATCAGTGTTCGTTGTTTGGTAACTAAATAAAACACATTTTTGGATGACAAAAACTATGACGAAAATCTACTGCCATTTTCGTCAACCGATAAAAACGAGAAGAAAATGTTAGGGAGGGACCAGAGCCATATAGAGTCACTCTATATGGGTCTGGGAGGGACGAGTAAGGATCCAGTCAGAACTGATGCCCTGTAATGGATGCGCACATTTGAATTGTAACGTGCGGATCTAACCGCGGGAAAACACGGCGCTGTTGTGCTTCAGCAGGCTCACGCGACAGCACTTCACAGCGGCTCAATCAATGAATCGCGCTCATTTATACCAGGTAATTGTTTATGAACTAATGCTGAGGAATAATGACAATGTTTACTTTAGGATGTTTATATGGTCATATGTTTTAGACGGTTGTAACAATGCATATTTTATCTCATCTGAATTTGAATGAGCAACTGCAATAGTAAGGCATTTCATATATCCCTGTATATATATATATATATATATATGGTTACACAATTAACTGTATTTAATTGAATTCCCATTTAATTTATAGTCAGGAGGAAAGACTAGAACAGTATTTGACATCAATAAAATATCAGGGTTATAATAGCCTAGTTAACTAAAACCATTCAGAATATTAATTACTTGAAATTAAATAAATGTTAACTGAATTTTTTTTTTAAACACTTATTTGAAGCTTTAGCTTAGCCTGATATACTAACAAAAACAGGAAACAACATTATAAAGAGATGTTTTAGATTTTAGTCTATTAAAACTAGGCTACTGTAGATATTTAGTTGACTAAAACTAGACTACAACTAAAAACAATTCAGGTGACTAAAATATGACTAAACCTATAATGGCATTTATAAAGTTAAATCAAAAATTGCTGTCAAAATTACCAATTTGATATTTTAAAGCAGGGGTGGGCACGTCCAGTCCTGGAGGGCCGCAGCTTCAATCCTAATCAAACACACCTGAACCAGCTAATCATCGTTTTCAGGATTACTAGCTACAGGCAGTTTCAACAGGCTTGGCGCTAAACTCGGCAGAACAGTGGCCCTCCAGGACTGGAAATGTCCACCTTCACCTTTTGTGCATACAGTGTAAGTCAATGGGGTCCAAAGTTGTTTGAATCCCAACATTCTTCATAATATCTTCTTTTGTGCTCATTATGAAGGGCAAACGTTGAGATCTGCATGCCGACGTCCTCACAGTTATCGACTGATCTGCTCTCTGTGTGTTTGTGTTGACATCTGGGTCACAGGTTAAACTCTCTTTTGCTTTATCGACACGAGTTTGATCTTTAATCCATCATCGGGCTCTTCGTTCATCACTCAGATGCATTGTGGGTAATTTAATAAAGGAGAATAGAGAGGGGGAATGATTACGATTAAAATACCCGAGCCAAATATCCATGTGTTTATTTCACAGATCAGAATCGACTGAGGAGTCTGTCTGGGTTTATTTCTGTCTGGCTTACTATAGTGTGTGTGTGTGTGTGTGTGTGTGTGTGTTCACTGTGTTCTTGCCGCAGGCTGGCAGACTTGGCTGAGAAAGAGGTGAATGCCAAGCGTGTGTGTTTGCAGACATGCATATGTTTGTGCAGGTGTGTGTGTGCGTGTGAATGGATTGGTCTATCAGAAGCGAGTCCCTCCGGGAGCTCCAGTCAATGAATCACGGGTTACTTCATTGTTCTCGGATCATAACACACCTCTAATTGGCAATTCCTCTTTAATTGAATTTGGTGGCTTTTAGGACGATAACACAGCTGTGTGTGTGTGTGTGTGTGTGTGTGTGTGTGTGTGTGTGTGTGTGTGTGTGTGTGTGTGTGTGTGTGTGTGTGTGAGAGAGACAGAGAGAGATCAGGAATCTCTCATTTTCTCTCGTGCTGGTTTATCTCTTTGGTTTTTGCTGTGCTGTTACTAAACGATCAAATGCGTGATTTGCGTACACATCTCTGTCTCCTTAGTGCCATCACAAGCCCCTACTGGCAACTCCTAACCACTGGAGAGACCTCTCGAGCTTTCTTAAATAACTGGGAGAGTAGGAGTGATTCTTAGCTTTAAGACATTTGATAACTTGCTTTTATACTTAAGTTTGAAAGTAGGAGTACATTTCATGAATTCTCAGCACTTAAGACTAACATGGCACTTTGAGAAGCTTGATAAGTACGGGCCCAGGGGCCGTATTCACAAAACATCTTAAGGCTGAAAGTAGCTCCAAACTTGCCGATTTAGGAGAAACTCTTAAAAATAATGGCCGTGTCAATCCTACACTCTAAAAAATGCTGGGTTGTTTTAACCCAATGTTGGGTCAAATATGGACTAACCCAGCAGTTGGGTTGTTTTAACCCTGCGGTTGGGTTAAATGTTTGCTTAAGACAACCCAATCGCGGGGTTAAAACAACCCAACTGCTGGGTTAGTCCATATTTGACCCAACATTGGGTTGTTTTTTACCAAGCATTTTTAGAGTGTAATTTTACAACTCCAACATTTTTGCTCTAAGAGTATTTCACAAAGCATTTTAGCACTAAAACTAGCTCCTAAATCCATGAAACGCTAGGAGTAGTCAAGAGGACTCCTAAGTCACCAAATCCCTAAACAATCCTAATGGATGTTGCCGCAATCCGCCCAAAGACACTGTACAACATTGAGGCAATAGTGAATGTATCTTTAATGGAAAAATAATAATAATGTCAGATTACCTGTGGTAGTTCTTAACACTGAGTTCACACTTGCAAATGATTGAATGAGCTAAAACGATATAAGCGTATTTGACGTGCTGTCCGAAGGGATTGAGGGCACCAAGCTCGGATTTATCCCAAATCCAGAGTTCCGGCCCGTATCGCAGACCGAGAGTGAGGAACAGGTGGCGGAGGGATGCAGAAAACTGTGGAGGTAGGTGAGTTGGCTCTCGTCTGTGTATATTCCTCCTCTCGCACTGATTAGATAGACAGTTTGAAGGTGCTCCTCATGAACTTTGTTTATAAAACATCTTTTTCGCTTGAATTCTGCAATCTCTCGAGATGAAGATGTACAAGGCTGACAATAAGCTGAACATATACTAGTTTAATTTGTGACACTTGGCTTTCTTTTTAAAATCTTTTATTTGAATATGAATATGACAACATTCTTATTTTAAACATTTTATTTGAATATAGCAACACGAAACCTCATTCAACAAAATATCTCTATAATTAAATCACTGACTGAGACTCCTCCCCTATCAGCCAATCACTGTGGTCATAGTTACACTGGGAAAAAACTTTACCGTAAAAGATACGGTAGCAACATTTTAGGCTTTACGGGAAATAATATTTAATTACCAACCTATTGAAATACTAATATATGTTATGTACCCTTGAGATATATGACAACCACCAATCACAGTGGAGATGAGTCACATGATGAATCAAATCTCATCACATGCAGCTTTTAGGAGGACAACACTAACATATAGAAGGTGCATAAACACCATACACACAACATTTTTGAAAATGCAATAAACATTTATTTAACAACATTAGAGGTAACATAAAACCCTAATGTACATAAATGATTATAGAAAAAATAAGAATAAACCGTTATTTCAATGAAAATATATAAAATGTGAAGTGTCACGCAGAGAATTCTAGGAATGTCAATTTATGATTTTTCACTGTAAATTACACAATTACTTTTTCAATTCCAAAAACTGTAAATTTAATGGTATTTTACTGTAAAATTAAATTAAACGTAAGGTTAGATCTATTACAGTTATTCACCGTATAGTACGGAAACTTTCTGTTAACCAATTAACTGTTTTTCAATGTAGCACTTTTACAGTCTTTTACTGTTAAAATCACGATATTTTTTTACAGTGAAGTGTGATGACATCATCCATAGCAACGAGGTCAACCCCGCCCCTACTCTCAGCTTGAACTTCTTTCTGTTCCTTAGTTGCTCCCAGAAGCTTTGGGAATGGGTTTTAAGAGAAACTCTTAGCTAAGAACTTTAACTGCTATTTAGGAGAACTCTTAGTGCTAAGATGAATTGTTTTGTGAATACGGCCCCAGAATATCAGAAAAAAGAAAGCTTAAAAGTTTGGGATCAATACGATTATTTTATTATTTTTATTTTACTGACTTAAAAGTGTGTGATCAGTAGGCTTTTGACTTTTTCATTTTATTGATTTTATTGATTTATTTATTTTCAGCAAGGATGCATTAAACTGACCAAAAGTGACCGTAAATACATTTATAATGTTACAAAAGTTTTCTATTTCAAATAAATGCTGTTCTTTTGAACTTTCTATTCATCACAGAATCCTGCAAAAAGTATCAGTTTTCACACAAATATGAATCAGCACAACTGTTTTCAACATTGATGATAATCATAAATGTTTCTTGAGCATCAAATCCTCATATGAGAATGATTCCTGAAGGATCATGTGACACTGAAGACTGGAGTAATGATGATAAATACAGCTTTGAACAGAGGAATAAATGACATTTCACATGCATTCACATAGAAAACCGTCATTTTAAATTAAATAATAATATTTCACAACATTACTGTTTTTACTGTACATAAAAACTTTTGAACCCTAGTGTATATATCATTGCTTTTTCATGCAATCAGATTTCATTGCCAGAACTATTTGTTTAATAATTTGTGACTGCATCGCCTCAAATACACACAGTATCTTTTTGATGAGAGATCATCTTTCTCTCCATCTACACTCACGTTCTCTTTCATGGACCAACAGACCAATCATTCTCTCTCTCTCTCTCTTTGTGTGTCTCTCCTCCTTTTCTCTCATTTTCCCATACACGCTATCTCATTCCTGCGCCGTCCATGTTTCCAGACCGCTGTGTGTCTCCTGCAGCTCTTCATCAGAGGAAGAGGAGGAAGGGAGATACCCTGCGGACGACTTTACTGAGGGGATTACAGCCCTCACACCACTGTGAGTACAGAAACATCTTCATCTCTTACACGCTGACCGCTGGCTGAGTCTGAATGCTGCGAGGTTTCTGTTGGATTGTCTGTGGATTCGGAGGGTTTCTTTTCCAAAGCTCAGTTTGGAGGAATAAAAAGAGACCTAAATGAATCACTGGTTGTCGTCCAGTAAGAGTATAGAGCTGTAAAAATGAATGTGGAGGTCAGCTCAAAATCATTTGATGAGAAATGTTTGACTTTTAATGGCTGACTTTGGTAGATCTAAGCACAGTTTGAGACATTGTTGAGATCTCTTTTGAAACTTTAGAGGAGACACGTGAGATAACTGGGGTCTTTTTGTCAGGAGAAACATCTGAAAAACAGGAGACTTCAGCAGAATCTCACTGAAATCTAGGAGACACATTTGTGACATTGAAGATACTTTTTTACTTTTTTTGTGCTGAGAAATCATCTATCAGAGGAATGTTTTATTGCTCAGTTCATGGTCGTAACTCATCAAATCTGTTGGGAAAAAGCTGGATAGCATCCAGGATAATTGATCCTGAGATCATTGAGAAAGGTTTGGGTTTACATTGACATCTCTGACTTTTGCAGACTTTGGTGTATTTGTAAATATGAGCACAGTTTGAGACATGGTTGAGATCGCCACTGAAACTCTAGAGGAGACACGTGTGAGATTACTGGGGTCTTTTTCTCAAGGGAAACATTTGAGAAGCAGAAGTCTTCATTTAATCTCATTTAAATGGTGGAGAGACTTCAAAGAGAAGTCATTTGGGATTTTTCTTTCCATTTTGAGTGTTTCTGGAGCTCATGCCGATGGATCGGCGTATAGAGGGAACATCTTATTGCTGATTTCTCAGTTGTGTCTCAGTATCATCCCAGATGTTTCTCATAAAATCTGTTGGGGAAAAAAATAATCTGGGTAGCATCCAGATTCTTAGAATTTGCAATGAATTGATGAGACCTGTTTGAGTTCACATTGAGATCTCTGACATTTGATGGCTGACTTTGGTAGATCTGAGCACAGTTTGAGACATTATTGAGATCGCCACTGAAACTCTAGAAGAGACACATGTGAGATTACTGGGGTCTTTTTCTCAAGGGAAACATTTGAGAAGCAGGAGATTCAGCAGAAGCCTCAGTTTAATCTCATTGAAATGTTGGAGACACAATTGAGACTTTAAAGAAATGTCATTTGGGATTTTTCTTTCCAATTTGAGTGTTTCTGGAGCTCATGCTAAGAGATCGGCGTATAGAGGGAACATCTTATTGCTGATTTCTCAGTTATGTCTCAGTATCATCTCAGATGTTTCTCATAAAATCTGTTGGGGATTTTTTTTTTATCTGGATAGCAGCCAGATTCTTTGATTTTTTTTAGGGGAGAATTTGATAAGACATGTTTGAGCTCACATTGAAATCTCTGACATTAAATGGCTGACTTTGGTAGATCTGAGCACAGTTTGAGACATTGAGATTGCTACCGAAACTCTAGAGGAGACACAGGGTCTTTAAATTGAGACAATTGAGACTTTAAAGAAATGTCATTTTGGATTTTTCTTTCCAGTTTGAGTGTTTCTGGAGCTCATGCCGATGGATCGGCGTATAGAGGGAACATCTTATTGCTGATTTCTCAGTTGTGTCTCAGTATCATCTCAGATGTTTCTCATAAAATCTGTTGGGGAAAAAAATAATCTGGGTAGCATCCAGATTCTTAGAATATGCAATGAATTGATGAGACCTGTTTGAGTTCACATTGAGATCTCTGACATTTGATGGCTGACTTTGGTAGATCTGAGCACAGTTTGAGACATTATTGAGATCGCCACTGAAACTCTAGAAGAGACACATGTGAGATTACTGGGGTCTTTTTCTCAAGAGAAACATTTGAGAAGCAGGAGATTTAGCAAAAGTCTTCATTTAGTCTCATTAACATGTTGGAGACACAATTGAGACTTTAAAGAAATGTCATTTAAGATTTTTCTTTCCAGTTTGAGTGTTTCTGGAGCTCATGCTAAGAGATCGCCGTGTAGAGGGAAAATCTTATTGCTGATTTCTCAGTTATGTCTCAGTATCATCTCAGATGTTTCTCATAAAATCTGTTGGGGATTTTTTTTTTTAATCTGGATAGCAGCCAGATTCTTTGATTTTTTTTTTTAGGGGAGAATTTGATGAGACATGTTTGAGCTCACATTGAAATCTCTGACATTAAATGGCTGACTTTGGTAGATCTGAGCACAGTTTGAGACATTGAGATTGCTACCTAAACTCTAGAGGAGACACGTGTGAGATTACTGGGGTCTTTAAATTGAGACAATTGAGACTTTAAAGAGATGTAATTTTGGATTTTTCTTTCCAGTTTGAGTATTTCTGGTGCTGAGAGATCGGCGTAAGATCACTGCAGACTCATTGCAGATCACGGGGGTCTTTTTCACTGGAGAAACATCTGAGAAGTAGGAGATTCAGCAAAAAATTACACTCAAACTCATTGAATTTTAGGAGAAACAATATTTGGGATTTTTCCTTTTTGAGTGTTTCTGGAAATCTTATCAGCGATCAGACAAACGTTTTATTGATCGGTTCTCTTATAGTATGTCTAGGTGTCATCTCATATGATTCTCCTTAAATCTGCTGGGAGAAAGAAAATAAGGATAGCAGCCAGATCATTTGATCTTGTGAGAATCTGGTGAGAAACGGCTGAGTTCATGTTGAGACTCCAGCTGTTCATCCCATTGCTATATCTAGGAGAAACACCTGAGATTGTGAATTTGTCAGGATGTGTCATTGCTTTATAGTGAACTCCTGAAGCTCAGGATGTGATGAAGTGGTTCTCTTATATCTCTGCCTGGTGAAAGCTGTGAGTTTGCTGAATATCTGCTGACCTGTTCACCGCCGGAGCTCGTGTTTCAGAAATGTGAAGCGTGTGTTCGCTGAGCCTGTGAGACGCTGCATCCGTCAGTCTCTCTGTTTGTCTCTCAGACAGATTGCCACGTCTCTGGAGGAAAGTTGTAGTGCTATTAAAGCACTTCGTGCTGCTTTACACACCATCTGCTTCAGAAACTCACAGAGGAACGGAGAAAACAGAAACAAGGTGTTTGCAGAGGGAGAAATGTTATGAGAGAAAATACTCGTTCAGTGATTATGAACTGTTTAAAACATATAGTGATGAAACATCAATCCCAACACAGACTGAAAGTTTTGACCTTTATCGAGTTCATTTTTAGACGGGAATCATCTCATGACGTGAATATCTCATTAGGGTGAAGCTTAATGACTGTTTCCAGCCGCTCATAATGACAGAAGACTTCATTTTGTGTTAGTTATAAAGAGAACGAGAGGAGAGGAGATAAAGCGAGACAAGAGAGGGGATGAGATCAATCAAGTTCACGATTTCTCCCTCTCTTTCTGGTGGTTTAGCTGCTTATGGAAATATCAGGTGAAATTAAATTAGTCCTCTAGTAGGTATATTAAAGTTCTCCATCACTGAGGGTTGAGATGGTCTTTGCACACACACACACACACACACACACACACACACACACACACACACACACACACACACTAGTTGTTAGATGAGCAGTGTTCTGTGTAAATGAACTGCTCAGGCCACTGTACTCTGAAAATTATGGGAAAGGAAGCATTTATTGATGTTTATGATGACATTATTAGAGCTGACTTTTACCGATGGAAGAGACACCTTTAGTTATTTATTTTCTCTCTAATTTATCATTGCCATATCAATATTTAATTGATATTAAATATTCACTCATTATTTCCTTCAATTCAGTGAATTAAGCAACAGGTTGTCTTCACAAGTGTAATTTCATTTTATTTAAATTATACATACATCATTTACATTTTATTTACATTTTAAATAATTAAATGAAGTGAAATGTTGATGGAATTATTTATTTATTTATTTCAGTTCAGTGAATGAAACAGCAGGTTTTCTTAACAAGTGTATTTTGTTTTAAATTATAAATAAATAATTTAAATATTTAAATGATTTAAAATGTAAATAACATTTAATTTAAGAAATTAAAATACTGAAGAAATGTTTTTATTTATATACCTTGACATCAGGAAAAGAAAGTTGTTTCAGAGGAGATTATTATAAATTGATGAAATGTAATGAAAATTGTTATTTTTATTATTAGAATAATATGCACCAAAGACATTTATCAGGAAAATAGTCATATTTTTGATCGAACTGTGATGTGATGAAATATTCCAAAAGATTGGTAAGCGCCAATTCCTGTAATTCTCGATTCTGATTGGTCAGTCTGCTGTCTCTACTTTAGTTTTTTCTTTTTATAAGCTCAGTTAAAGTCTTGTCAACATGTATGCTAGCTGTTAGCTACACATTGCATTCCCTCACTGGCACTTTAATAACTGAGACTGGATCGAGGTATCTGTCAATTCTTATTTGCCATAAAATAATTGTTGGGTTATTAAATTCTTAATTGTCTATAGGAATCAGATCTTTCTCAAGAGATAGAAGCAGCAGAGAGAGAGTTTTTTTTAATGCGGCTCACCTGTCAGCGAGAGCCTTTCATCACCGCCACAGGAAATGAGATCAGTGGCACCTTTTGACAGCATCATTTTAAAAGCACAGACACGGCATCATTACATTCCCCCTCCGACACACTCACGGATCTCTCCATTATTATTATTATTATTGACTAGAGAAAGAGATGCAACAGAGGCCTTTCTGCCTTCATTACCAGCTCACCGTTGTGTTTACATGTTCACACACCCCATATTCACTACTGGAAAAATTTAGTTACACAGTTTACACATTCTTCAATTGGATCTAATGAGAAAAACAAATCAATTTTTTTGTCAATCAATCAATCACTCGTTCGATCACTCATACACTCACTTGAACACTCAATCAATCAATCAATCACTCATACACTCACTTGAACACTCAATCAATCAATCAATCACTCATACACTCACTTGAACACTCACTCAATCAATCAATCACTCAGACACTCACTTGAACACTCACTCAATCAATCAATCACTCATACACTCACTCGACCGATCACTCACACTCACTTAATCACTCGTTCAATTAATCATTCAATCAATCACTTATACGAAAACTCACTCACTCACTCACTCACACACTCACGCACGCACTCACTCACGCACTCACTCACTCACTCACTCACTCACTCACTCACTCACTCACTCACTCACTCACTCACTCACTCACTCACTCACTCACTCACTCACTCACTCACTCACTCACTCACTCACTCACTCACTCACTCACTCACTCAATCAATCAATCAATCAATCAATCACTCACTCACTCTCTCACTCAATCACTCACTCACTCACTCACTCACTCACTCACTCACTCACTCAATCACTCACTCACTCACTCACTCACTCACTCACTCACTCACTCACTCACTCACTCACTCACTCACTCAATCAATCAATCAATCAATCAATCAATCACTCACTCACACACTCGATCATCACTCACACACTCACTCACTTGAATGATTAACACACACTCGCTCGCTCGATCACTCACTCATTCAATCAATCACTTGTTCGACCGCTCAATCAATTACTCACACACTCATTCAATCAATCACTCACTCACTCACACGCTTGATTGATCACTCACTCATGTGAATGATTGATACACGCTCGGTCGATCACTCACTCACACACACACTCACTCAATCACTTGATTATCACTCATTCAATCAATCACTTGTTCGACCACTCAATCACTCGTTCGATCACTCACACACTCACTTGATCAATCACTCGATCGATCACTCACTCACACGCTCATTTACTTGATCACTCACTCACTCACTCACTCACTCACTCACTCACTCACTCACTCACTCACTCACTCACTCACTCACTCAATCAATCAATCAATCAATCAATCAATCAATCAATCAATCAATCAATCAATCAATCAATCAATCAATCAATCAATCACTCCACCACCACTCACTCACTCACTCACTCACTCACTCACCACCACTCACCACCACCACTCACTCACTCACTCACTCACCACTCACTCACTCACTCACAAACTCACTCACTCACTCACTCACTCACTCACCACTCAATCAGTCACTCACACTCGATCGATCACTCACACAATCCATCACTCACTCGATCAATCACTCACTCACAGACTCACTCGAATTAATCACTCTCACAGACTCACTCGATCAATCAAACACTCACTCAGACGATCAATCACTCACTCACACTCGATCGATCACTCACTCACGCACTCAATCGATCACTTACTCGATCGATCATTAACTCATTCAATCACTCATTTAATCAGTCACTTGTACACTCACTCGATCGATCTCACACACACACTCACAAGATCAATCACTCGATCAATCACTCTCACACACTCGATCGATCACTCACACACTCAATCAATCAATCAATAACTCACTCACACACACACACACACTCACTCGATCGATCACTCACACTCACACTCACTCAATTACTCATTCGATCACTCATTTAATCAATCACTTGTACGAACAATCGCTCACCTCGATCAATCATTCACACACTCATTCAATCAATCACACACTCACACTCAATCACTTGTACGAACACTTAATCACTCATTCAATCATTCACTTGTTCGACCACTCAATCACTTGATCAATCATTCACACACTCATTAAATCAATCACACACACTCACTCGATCGATCACTCTGTAACAATTACATATTCATGTATTTATTTATCATCTATTAAATTTACCATATTTATTTTTTGATTGATTGATTTATTAGATGAATTGATGGTGAGTTGATTGATAGATTTGATTATTAATAAACTAATAGTTGGTTGATTTGTTGATTTTAAATTATGGATAATTAGATAAATTAATGATGGTCTAATTAATTGATTAATTGATGGTCAGTCATTTATTGCCCATTAATTGATTTATAACTGGTTGGTTGATGGGTTTGTTGGTCCTTTAATTGATTGTTTTTGATTAATGTATGAATGCTTGTTTTATTTGGTGATTAACCGATGAATCAGTGCATTGTTTGATTGACAGCTTACCTTAGTGCAATTACAGCTAGTGAGCTAGTGATGACTAGTACATTGTGACTCAACCTGATTTCATGAATGTCATGACACTGTTGTCAAAATGAGCAGTAAGGAGAAGACGCGAGAGATTTAATAAATCAGCGCATGAACGGTCAGTGTACATCTTATTTTAATTGTGAAACTGAAGCTGTCAGAAATTTTATTCATACCTCTCATGATCTCTGAAGAGCTTGGGGAAAGTAACATTCAGCGCTAATAGAAATGATGAAGGTATTTCCAGTGATGCTGGAGAAGTGGGTCTCATCCACCCATTGTTTGCTAATTAGTCATTTGGCAGCCGCCTCCATTTTAGTCTAGAGTGTTTGTTCAGTCATCTGAGCAGGTGTGCGCTAATCTAATGACGAGCCCGATTCTCGGATGGTTTTGTGTGATTTCAGAAGCATTTAGACATTGACTGCACTTAATCTGCTGCTAAGACCCGTGTCCCGCTGGAGCCATTTCTGCAGGAACTAATGAAAGTCCTGAGCTAACAAACCTCAGTGCTCACTTTTAGCCCATACACTGACTGATGTCTTAATATCGCCTGATCGTTTACAGTCCAGCTCAGTTTAATCCAGTTTACCTTCGTCATTTCATTTACAGTCAACTTTGTCTCAGATGATCCTGCAAGTCTTAATAAAGTATATATTTAGCACATGGCACCAGGATGCACTATAGGAAGAAGGCGCAGGCAGTGTGATGCTTTGGGCAATGTTCTTCTGGGAAACCTTGGGTGCTGCCATCCATATTGATGTTACTTTGACACGTACTTTGACAGAATGCTGGGCTGTTTCATCCCATGTTTGGGTCAAATATGGACAAACCCAAGCATTGGGTTTTAAAATTTTTAAAGTATATTTTTAAACCCAACTATTAGATTTCAGGGCTCAACGCTACAGATTTTTTCTACTGGCCCGGTCGGGCAAGTGGTTCAAATTATTACTTGCCCTGCCAAAAAAGTAATAAATAAAATAGGCCTAGTTATTGTTTTTGATCCATGTAACCTTAATAAATAAGATGGACTCCAAAAAGCCTAACTCAAAAAATGCTTCTCTGCCATTGACGAATATTTTCTGGATTTCCCTGTTTTCAATGTTATATGATCTCCTGAACGAGTACAGAATCTCCTGATCAAATACAGGCGAAGAAGAAACAGAAACAAGCAATCTCATATAAGCAGATGCATATGAAAAATAATGCGATCATCAGCAGTAAACAGCATCTAAATCAAAACGGCCGTGTTATTGGATGAAATGTCGACCCAGGACGAGCTATAGGACTGAAGCTTTGAGGTGTCGATGGACTCGATTTAACAGTCACTCCATCTGTGTTTTGATCATCTTTCCGAATCTGATCCCGGTGTAAGTTAGTCTTTCACAAAAACATGATTTGTCTCAGCTTTTTTCATGAAACTTACCCACATTCAGGTGTTGGTTAAAAAAGAATGCATGACGCTAGAATAAAGGCTGTTCTTTCTTTTGATATATTTGCATGTCTTGATATTCTGTGGGTCATGAAACTGACAAAAACGCTGGCGGTGACTGCCATATTTCATGTTTACGTTCATTTAAAAGACATAACCGACTATGTTTACGATGCTACTCAACAAGACAGGCATTTTGACATTATTTTGTGTGAATATGCGCTCGCTGTGAGACGCGTGGGTGCCCTTAAGCTAGTGTTTGTGCACAAGAACCAAACTGAGAGACACTTTCTCGTCTATGTGCGCTTGAATATTTAAATAGGAAAAGCTTACAAACGCGCAAAAATTATCAACTTCATTGATCATCAAGATGCAGCACTAGCCCGAGTGTCTTTAATGCTGGCCCGGCAATCGGGCATTCCTTATTGTTGAGCCCTGGATTTGACCCAAACATTGGTTGAAACAACCTAGCATTTATTTTTAGAATGAATGCTTAGAAACATTGCTATTTAAGTTTTGAGTGTTTAAGTTGGCACCAATATGGTTAGAAACGGCCCTGAAGATAGATCAATTGTGTTTTTTCTTTCCTCAGCATGTCCATGATCTGCTGGAAGCTAATGTTTCTGCAGCGATGGGAAGATGTATCTGTGGCTCTTATAATCGGTGACGTGCAGCCTGATCAATAGCTGTGTGTGTGTGTGTGTGTATCAGCTGAAGAAACCAGGAGAAAAAGACGATTACCTGCCAATGTGCCATTGGAGAGACATCCATTACATGCACAACTTTCATCGGACAGTCATCCGACCTCTCTGTCTTCATAATGCTCCGTTCTGTTGTGTGTTTGTGTCCGTTTCTCACTCTGAATGTTGTTGTTCTCATCCACATGATATGAGGTTATATGGCTGAGTAAGTTTTGCACAGGCATCTTTTTATTCGTGACACTCTTTTCTTTACGGGACTCTGTCACGGATGTGTGTGTTTTATGTGCTGGCATTGAAACAGCATCTCATCAGTGTGTGTCAGAGCTGATTTACACACACCGCAGACGGGATTGAACAGCCATTGCTGAGTCTCAGGGACAGACACACACTACAGCCCTTTATTAACTCCTTTTTCTTATATAATTCTTATGAATCTTACTGTCAACACGGGTCCATGTTGATATCTGTCATGTCATGAGTAGTACCACACAGAATCTGAGCACTTCTTTTGCCATTTCTGTGCTGATTGTGGAGGAAAGTCTGTGAAAACGGTTCCAGATCTGGGCCAGTCTTGTCTTGGTCCTGATCTTAGGCGATCTGGTATTGATCACTTGCTTAGTTGTCCATCGGTGGAAAAAGCACCATATACATTGACTCTGTGCTGTAGTGAAGTCAAAAAAGAAACTCTTTCCTGTCAGAAACTGATTTTTCACCACTTACATTCTTCGTTCTCACAGGCCTGTTGTTTTATTCTTATATCTCTCCAATGAAACATCTTTAAACATTACATTTTTAAACATGGCTCTAGACAAGCATATCCTTTCGTGTCTGTTTATAAAGGTACCTGTCAGAAAATAGACCTGTCTGTCTAGAAGCGCAGCCATGACGTCAATGCTCTTTCAGCATGATAAAGCTTGAGTGGTGATCGCTGTTCTGCGTGAGAGTCGACTGCAGACTTTAAGTGTAGAAGCATGATGCAGTAAAACTACACCAGTGAAAGAACAGAGACAGACTCCAGCTGGAAGATAAAGAACATATAAAATACTTCATAGACAGACAGACAGACAGACACAGAAAACTTCCTTGTTAGTCCAAAAACAGCTTTTGTTGTAACCAAGCCCAGCAAATTACTTGTGAAATGCCAGTCTAAAAAAAAGATCAACAGCTACTTCATTGTTGCAACTTTGGCCCCGCCCACTGGCTTGTTAGTGAGATGATGAGGAGAGAAGAGCGATACAGGATGGACTACAAATAACTTCACCTAATCCTAATGCTGGGAATGTGCTTATTTATTTTCAACAATGTGAATGTCTCGGTTGAGTATTATTTATTTGTGTTCGGTACATTTCCCTGCGGATTCTTTGGTAAATCAGTCGACAAAACCCTCAACTTCACATTATTTCTCTTAGGATGAAAAATAATCTGTTGTTTTAATACTGTGATTTAAATTATATATAGAAAGCAATCAAAGAACGCACCCTTTACAATCGCTGGAGCTGTCAATCAAACAGCGCAAGTTTATCAGTGACTGACTTCTGGACTCGCAACAAATCTTTTATTTACATTGTGTTTGCACTGTTAGTTATGATGAAAGCATTCATTAGTGTTAGCCAATCAAAGCAGTGGGCATTTACTCTGACGTCTCACAGCAGCCAATCACAGCAGTGGGCGTTTACTCTGACGTCTCACAGCAGCCAATCACAGCAGTGGGCGTTTACTCTGACGTCTCACAGCAGCCAATCAAAGCAATGGGCATTTACTCTGAAGTCTCACAGCAGCCAATCACAGCAGTGGGCGTTTACTCTGACGTCTCACAGCAGCCAATCACAGCAATGGGCATTTACTCTGAAGTCTCACAGCAGCCAATCACAGCAGTGGGCGTTTACTCTTACGTCTCACAGCAGCCAATCACAGCAGTGGGCGTTTACTCTTACGTCTCACAGCAGCCAATCACAGCAATGGGCGTTTACTCTGACGTCTCACAGCAGCCAATCACAGCAGTGGGCGTTTACTCTGACGTCTCACAGCAGCCAATCAAAGCAATGGGCATTTACTCTGAAGTCTCACAGCAGCCAATCACAGCAGTGGGTGTTTACACTAACGTCTCACAGCAGCCAATCACAGCAGTGGGGGTTTTTCACTGAAGTCTCACAGCAGACACGCCCCTTCAAACAGAGCATTCAAATCAGGGTAGGAAAAATGCCTTTTATTTCTAAATAATGAAAATTCTTTTATGTAAAAATCATACTAACATTATATGCGCCAAGGGAAACAAAATAAAACAATGCAGTTCATGACCCATTAAAAATACCGTTAATCGCTGTTATGTTATATTTTTTTGGTAGCTAGTTGTAAAAGGAGTAGTTTAATAGCTAATTCACATTGTGTAGTTTGTAGCCATTTTTTAAAGCAGTTTTAGATTCGGCGACATGCAGTGACGGACAGATCGGAGAGAGAGAGAGAGAGAAGGAAGGAGAGGAAAACCCACAAGGCTTTCCACTGACACTGTGGAAATGATGCATCACAGTTTTCTCACACCTTACGCTGAGATGAATCTGTTGTCTTATTCACGAGTGCCATCCCACCCTCAGGAGCGTTATTCAGATCAGACACACCAGGACTCCAGAGAGAAAAAGACGGGCTGTTTCCTCTGACAGTATCTCAGCAGGCCAAAACCACGCTCCGCATCCGAGCGGAAAGATCACATCTGAAGCCTGAGCCTCCGTCATGACGCTGGGAAACACTGCATATTGCTCGGTGATTTCCTGAAAGACGGGAACCTCACGGGGAAAGGAGTTACATAGCGCCTCCTGAACTCCTCTAATTCACTGCTTCACACCTCCACACGTGCCGTCCCAGGATGCACGGCGTTTCACTTTTGGAGGGAAAATGGATTGCGCCTGAAGGGGAATGTGACCTCAGATATCATCTCTGCATCTCAGCGGTGGGAAGATTGCATCTCCGTCTGAACAACTCGCACTGCATGAAAATGGATTCTGACGAGGGAATGAGATACTCGTTCATGTCATGCCAATCTAAAACCGGCTTTCTTTCTTCTATGGAATATAAAAGAGATATTTTTATGTAATGTTGTAACGAAAGTCCACTATTGCGAGTTGAAGTGAGAACCCAGGTGCAATTTTTAATAACCAAAATGGGAAAAAAATACAAAACAAACCAAAGTAAACCATGACCAGAGTAGACCTAGAGTTTAACCTGAACTCATCAGCTGATCAGTTTCATACATTTGTCCACATTTTGATTAGACATTAGTATAATTGGGAATAATAGTAGTTAATAGTCTCTTATTCACCTGTTTAGCCATCCATGGAACAAACAAAACAAGCCCTGAAAATTGATAAAGTAACACATTATTCAGAAACTTGATATTTAATCGTATTAGATGTTCAGTTAATTACATTTGATAGATTTTACTTTCAATAAAACATTTGTAATGTGTTTGTAAAAGCTGTTTTTATGCATTTCCTCTGTTCTGACCAGCAGGGGTCACCGGCGTGTCGCGTTTCGAACTCTTCGAAACAGTGAATCATTTTGCGAAGCAATTGATTCAAAGCTTTTGAAAAGCTTAATTTCTCCCATCACTAGACTGAACTAGAACAAAACATGACCTGACCTGACCTGACAAAACTCACCAAACAATGAGTTACACGAACAAAGCTAGACAAGAGACAATGGAAACATGAGGGCTATATTTATACAGACTAATCGCTTAACAAGACACAACTGAACACAACTAACCTGAACCAATAAGAATGTGTCACATGAACCAATCAGAACATTACACATGAGACTAGGGAAGCACATGAACACCAAGCGGTAACCTCCCCCATTTTGTCTTGAAGCCAATACGGAAGTGACTTTAACTGTCATGTTAAAATGCCCAACTTTATAGCAGAAAAAAAAAAACATGTGTACAGCCTGGTACAAATTATGGTCTTGGTCTATAGAGCTAATTTTGGCCTTCTTGACAAATGTGAGGGGGTGATTTTTTTTATTTTATCATTTAAATTATATTATGCCTTAAAGTTCTGCATAATTAAGGGCGTGGCCACTTGAGTGACAGGTGGATTGCCGCTGCTGTCACTACTGGCCGTTTGTTTGCTTGTCTGTTAGCTCCACCCACACACACATGTTAGCTCCTCTTTATCCATTTTCTGTTTTTGGGGTAACACGCTGCCAAGATGGCTACGGCCACTCTTACGGCTTCAAAAACTCTCTTCAGAAAACTATGGGTGACGTCACGGACACTACGTCCATATTTTTTTTTACAGTCTATGATGAACACATGAGGGCAAGGAATCACATGACAAACAGGAACCATGACTGTGACTAAACTTCAAAATAAAAGACATGAAACAACTGCACACTGCACCCTATTTTTGAAACAAAATGGTGACCAAGTTAAAGGTGTCATAAACTGGCTTTTTAAAAAAAAAATGTTACACTGTTGTCTGAGGTCAACTTATGGTGTCCGTGTGGTTTTTACATTCAAAAAGATCATAATGAAATAGTAATAGGCTATTTTCTACCCTGCTTTTGAGGCTCTCTCAAGAAACGCTGGGTTTTGATGGGTGTGCCGCACTGAAGACTTTGAAGTAAATGCCCACGGCTAGGATTGGATGAGATTTGCATATTTAATGAACTTCAGCTCCCCCGTGAGTACACAAGGTTTTCTTTTGAAAGCGTGTGGAAAAACGGCAACCGAAATGATTCGTCCCACAGGGCTCGCAAAATATCTTTATCAAACAAACATATATCTCTCATTCACCCGCGATTGAGTGGAATGTTATTTTTTATTACTTGGCCCGCCCGATCGGTGGATATGAGCGTGAACCGTGTATCACACAAACACACACACATGCCAAGTACGTTGCAGACTGCATGATCAAAACTTCGGTGATTGCATTTTTCCTTCAGATATCAAGTCAAGAGAGTGAACAACGCACATCAAGAAAGGAATGTAATTTCACTATTTAAGATAGCCCATCGACATGCTGGACTTACGTTTTGTTAGCCCGTCTGGAAAACACATAGCCCCAGGACGTTGGGCTTTGAGAGCCCTGGCCCATAGATGTCCGAGTCTGATCCCGAATCGCAATGAACCAGCAAATAAAGGATTCTCTAGCCTGCGACAGCGTGCTAATGTTCAGTTAGAAATAGACATAGACATCATGACAGTTACACATAATCAATAGATCTCAAACGATCTGTTACAATGCAATACTATCACATATAAAAAACATTTGTACTCACATTAGTGTGTTGCTTCATTCATTCATGTAATCTCATCCTGTCTCTTGTTTACAAACGAATCCGTAGTTAAATGAAGGAACAGATGCGCAATGTCGTCCCCACGTGAGCTGGATCGTCATTAAAAATAAAGTTCATCGATGCATTCACAATACTGGAAGCCAAATGTAGCTTGTATGAGTCGGTGGGCGTGGCTACAGAATCAGGCGTTGTTCTTCTTCTGTTGAGGCGGTCTTTCACGTAATAATCTGGCACATTCTGAGATCGATCGTTTTCTGGGCCTGGTGTCAATAAAAGCTTTTCTTTGACTAACAAGGAAGTTTTCAGCTCTGAAACTCACAGGATATTCTTATATTACCATGACCTTTAATATATCAAAGGCTCAAGGGAAAGTTGATTTCTCAATTCATCACCCCTTTAAGCTCTATTTATTTGATCAAAAATACAGTCAAATCATTAACAATTGTGAAATATTTTGACAAATTCTGTAATTTATTCCTGTGATCAAATCTGTATTTGTATCATCATAACTCCAGTCTTCAGTGTCACATGATCCTTCAGGAATCATTCTCATATGAGGATTTGATGCTCAAGAAACATTTATGATTATCATCAGTGTTGGAAACAGTTGTGCTGCTTCATATTTTTGTGGAATCCGTGATACTTTTTATTTTTTAAATGTATTTACTGTCACTTTTGATCAATTTAATGAATCCTTGTGAATAAAAGTGTTAATTTCTTTTAAAAAATCATATCCGATCAAGTTAAAGTAGACTTTAATGTAGCGCACAAGTCCTATGCACAACATTGTACGGTTTTGTCTTGTGACATGAGAGTAATTTTTGGAGCACTGTCACTTTAAGTATCACATTTTTCAATCAAAAGCTTTGTATCTCCCTTGCTCGCTATAGGTTTACGATTTCTCTCGCAATCTTTTGACATTCTCATCAAAATATGACGTTGAGGAAATTTCATCTTGTCGTATGTGTGTACTCGTTTTATAGGAGGTCGCTTTGCCGTTTCACGGCCTTCTCGTATAATGAAGAGAAAAGAGGAGGATCTTTGCCTTCTTCGGTCACGGCGTTATTGAGGATGAATTTCATGAGATCTCAGTCAAGGCCTGTGGAGACTGAACACAATCACCTCAGCTGACTGACCCTGGACCCGCCCGTGATTTACAGCACCAATCGCGGAGCGCCATTATTGAGAAACCAGGATGATTATGGGATGTTAGCAGTGGGCCGACATCTTCAGAGCAGGACAGTAAAGGGCACAGCAGAAGCCTTGAGTGCTTTCTTCACATTCAGGCATTTTTCTAGCTGCTGCTGCTTTGTGCTGTCATTAGTTTTGATTTCTCAGTCTGAACAGCGCATTTAGTTTTCATTCTGTATTAATTAGTTTGAGTACCACTAGAAGCAGCTGTTTACCACGGTAACAGAAAAGGTTCTATATAGAACTTTAAAGGGTTCTATCAGGTGCATCATATTTAAAATAGTGCTGTTATTTGAATCTAACATAAAAGGTTAGATAGCGATATGGCTGTATGCACGGCTGTGGTGCTGATATACAGCCATATCGCATGGCTACGGGTGTGATATTGCATTTATACAACAGTTCGTCGATACGTGTAAATAAATCAGAAACAACAACGGCGTGTCTTTAAAAACAGTTCATTGAAGATTATTGTATTATGTATTAAAGTATTATGAGAGCGAGATCGACTAAACAAGTGCATTACCTGCATCTGATAGAGCATTCATCCTTCAGGTCGATGTCCATAATATTATATCCATTATAAAAAATCATTTTGAATGTCCGTGAGGAAAGCGATACCTTTGTCTTTGTCCTTTTAAAAGTTAAGGGGATCATGACAACGCTAAAACGACTTCCTTGTTCTGACTCACTCATAAAGACCATCTAATGGTGTAATAATGTAACTCACTGAAGCCCATTTCACAATCACTAACGGACTCTTTTAGCCTGGATGCCAGCCGATTTTAGCCCCGCCACAACATTTTTTGCTCGGGCAATTCGGTCTGGACTCGCTCCATAGAGGAGTAATTATGCCCAAACAGAAACTGTTCGACCAATGAAATTGTCAGGGCGGGCTTTAGACGATGATGGACAGATGATCAACAGTAACGTAATCATCCACGTCATCAAAGGCGCTCTGGGTTGAATTTGCTCTTATCCTAAACGGAGAACTTGTTCGTATAATTCACCTTCACTATTTCTCTCAGAAACGATGATCGTGTTGGTAAGTACTCTGTGTATCCTTAAATTATTTTTTTACAACACCGGCAAAGATCGTTTACACTCATCTTTTTCTTGTAACGTTACTTAATCCAGCAGACAGGGTTGCCACGTTTTTTTGCAATGTCGCACAATTGCTACTCAAAACTATTGCCCAAAACAATAACTTTCCGGGGGGGTTCTCCGGAAAAAAAATTGCATTTGGTTGGCAAAATACATTATTTTGGCACGGTTGCCTGCTAAAATTTGCATTCCTGGGTCTATATATCACATAATTGGGGTCGCTTCAACCCGCGGGAAAAACACGGACTTGGCAACAGTGCAGTTGAGTTCTGTTGACATTTGACAACTAACGTTACGCGTCGCTCCGTTGCTCTGATTGGTTGTGGGTCTATCCAATTGAGGTCTTTCCTGGCTCGGTTGAAACACACCCCATAATCAAAGCTCAATGGAGCGGTACCAGACTCATATTCTGACTAGAGTTGAGTGTGACCACGCCAGGCTAGGACCCTTTCTCAATAAGCCTTTATTAACCCCCAGGAGCCGTGTGGAGCCGTTATATGATGAATAGATGCACATTTATGGACTTCAAAAACTGATTAACAATTCACTGCCATTATAAAGCTATAAAGCCAGGGCTTTTTTAATATAATGCTGATTTTATTTGTCTAAAAGAAGAATGTCATATACACCTAGGATGACTTGAGGGTGAGTGAATCATGGGCTAATTCTAATTTTTGGATGAACTAACCCTTTAAATATAGCCTAAATATAAGTTATAAAACGTATATTAATCCCTGTAACCAAAATTGATTTGCTCTGGAACATGTAATAGATGAATAAGACCAAAGATTGCCCGTTTGATAAACCCCTAATAATTTATAGCTCATGTTTAACCTCTATCTACATACAGTGAGAGCCAGCGGCAGATTCCCGAAGGACTGTCCAAGATGAAGCTGTTCTCTGTGTGTTCTCCCGGCCGCTGACCGTCTGGAGCTCACGTCTGTGAAAGCGTCTGTGAAATCGTTAAACAGGTCCTATGTTTATACATGAGGCACATATTTGAGGTCTGCATATACTCTTCTAAAAAAGAAGAGTATATGGTCTTAAAACTAAATTTTGTGACACAACAACAGTAGTATTTGTAAAAACAATATGGTGGATTCCACCATGACAGTCTGCAGTATACAGAACATCTAACCTTTTTTTTCCAAGAGTGGGCGTAATTCAGGACGAGGAGATGCCAAAATTGGAAAGTGTTGTTTGCTTCATTCATTTTTTTGTCTCTTTGATTTTGCTACCACACCTACACACACACAATCCAATGTTGTGTCTTTATGCCGTAAAAATGCAAAAAAAACCAACCTGCTGAGTTTTTTTGGAGACAGCCCGAAATGATGAATGCAAACTTATTCTATACTAATGAAAAACACAATAGCTGGACTAATGCTGGACGCATCTGTGACAAGATAGATCCGAGTTTATGAAACCCGATTTCAGTCATAACTCTTTTTTGTTTTTTTATTTTAAATAATAGTAAAAATGTACGGAAGCCCTGAACTGCAAAGTAAAATATATATATATATATATATATGTAAAAAAATCTAGAATTTCGAGATTAAAGTCTAAATATTTCGAGATTAAAGTCGAAATATTTCGAGAATAAAGTCTAAATATTTCGAGAATAAAGTCTAAATATTACGAGAATAAAGTCTAAATATTTCGAGAATAAAGTCTAAATATTTGAGAATAAAGTCGAAATATTACGAGAATAAAGTCGAAATATTACGAGAATAAAGTCTAAATATTTTGAGAATAAAGTCTAAATATTACAAGAATAAAGTCGAAATATTACGAGAATAAAGTCGAAATATTACGAGAATAAAGTCGAAATATTTCAAGAAAAAAGTCGAAATATTTCAAGAATAAAGTCGAAATATTTTGAGAATAAAGTCGAAATATTACGAGAATAAAGTCGAAATATTTCGAGAATAAAGTCGAAATATTTCGAGAATAAAGTCGAAATATTTTGAGATTAAAGTCGAAATATTTCGAGATTAAAGTCAAAACAGGAGTTTTCAAACTGCGAGCACCTAGCGAGGCTCAAAATGAATGATTATAGGCCTAAACTGCTTTGATTGTAAATATGATTAAATAAACCCTTTTATCAATATTATTTTATAGCCTACATTAATAGGCTATCTGTCCCGAGAGCAGGGGGGCGGGGGGATCATCCTGCTATATTGAATAAAAAGCAGAACATTTTGACTGAAACATGAGGACAGTTAACACACAATGTGATCATATATGGTTTATGTGTATTTTTCAAGCCATCTTGGGGTATTTCCATATTTATATGAATAATGCAGTTATTGCCATAGCATCTCGTCGAAGAAAGATCTGCATCTGCTCCATAGCAATTCGTTTTCAGTCCCACTATCGGAACGGATGCTTCTAGGACATAACCATCTCTATTCTTTACTGTCTCAATAAAATATGTTGCATGACTTTCGGGTCATTATTGGTGAAATACACTTTCAACCACATCACATTTCGTGAGAATCCGAGCAGAGACCGTACATTTAATCTTATCGCGAGTCCAACGTGCCACACAAAGTTTGGACCAGTTCTTCACCAGCGCAGTTCTTTAGCTACTAAAAATATATAACGACTTTATTCTCGAAACATTTCGACTTTATTCTCGAAACATTTCGACTTTATTCTCGAAACATTTCGACTTTATTCTCGAAACATTTCGACTTTAATCTCGAAACATTTCGACTTTAATCTCGAAACATTTCGACTTTATTCTCTAAATATTTCGACTTTAATCTCGAAATTCTAGATTTTTTTTTTTTTTTTTTTTACAGTTTTTTTTTTTTTTTTTTTACTTTGCGGTTCAGGGCTTCCGTAAAAATGTGCAAATAATACATAATGAAAATAGCTACTTATACAGTTTATTACACTCTAAAAAAATGCCGGGTTGTTTTGGCCCAATGTTGGGTCAAATATGGACTAACCCAGCAGCTGGGTTGTTAAATGTTTGCTTAAGACAACCCAATCGCGGGGTCAAAACAACCCAATCGCTGGGTTAGTCCATATTTGACCCAACATTGCGTTAAAACAACCCGGCATTTTTTTAGAGAGTAATAGCGAATAATCAATAGAAATAGCAATTAATACCACAGCAATCCGTAGCATTTCAGTTCTTCAATTATTAGCTTTCATACAAGTTTTTGACCTCTATGTGGTTAATGCTTATATCAACCTCTCAGCGTTGCTTACCTGTTCGGTTTAAAATGAATTTAAAGTGTTAATATACACACTTACCATTCGAAAGCTTGGCTCGGTATGATTGTGTAATGTTTTTGCAAGAACTCTCACTAAGGCTGCATTTATTTGATCAAAAATACAGTAAAAACAGTAATATAGTGAAATATTCTTACTGTTGAAATAACCGTAACTGTAATTTATTCCAGTCTTCGTTGTCACATGATCCTTCAGAAATCATTCTATGATATAAATATTTTGTAACACTATAAATGTCTTTACTGTCACATTTGATTGCTTGAATGCATCCTTAATTAGTAAAAGGGTTCATCTATTTTAAAAATCATACTCACCCCAAACATCTGAAGAGCTGCATTTGTTTAGAAAGCAAATAAACCGGTCATGGTGACCAGGCTTTTTCCACATCGGAGCAGATGTGGTTTGCTGTTGCAGATCTGAGTTTGGGAACTGCTTTCACATCAATCAAATGAACCAGGATGAGCAGCAAACGCTCCCTGTGAGTTCTGAATAGTAAAACATTTAGTTTGTTTGCTGACTCCATTTAGAGAAAAGAAACCAGGCTACAAATTCATTTCTTTCCTGGGTGTGATGCATGTTCTCTTTCCCATCTATAAAAACAAAGATTAGATGAACTTCCCGCCACCCGTTCACAAATCAAGCTCGAGCTTCAAATTCTACAAGGGTCACTTGTTTTTTTATCTTTATTTAGTAGAGGAATCTCTTTAAAACAGCTCTTTAAATCTGATGTGGTGTGCGTGTCGCGGTTTGTGTCTAGGTTCTGAACTCTTTGAGCGTGCGATCTAAAGAGTCTCCGTGTTTGATTCCTCAACTGAATGTTTTATCAAACCCGTGAGCTCATCGGGAGGAGAAGCGAGTCGCGTCGACGTTCTTTGATGTCCCGGGACATGACAACACTGTACACACGGGGACGCCGAGCGAGCGACGTAAATAATTGATCAGAAATACGGCTGCAAAGAGTTCTTTAATGGAGGCGCGTTCGCCGTGTGAGGAGTCGTCCTGGGAGAGTTTTCAGCGTTTGATGCCGAGCGGTTTGATGGCGCAGATGTGAGTGGGAGAACCCTTGTTAGGGAGGGTTTTGAGCTGTTTGTTTATGATGGGATGGTAAGATCAGGTCAAAGGCCAGTCAAGCTCTTCAGAAGTGTCTTAAAATCAAGCGTGCGTGTAAATAATCCCACCAGAGATTTTAACTTAAAGTAGCAATGCTATACTTTCAGTAGCTTGGCTGTTTTCAAACTGTTTAACTTGAGCAGTAGCATGCTATTTTTGTAATAAAACTTTGATAGTTCCATGTAGAACCTTTCTGGGTAACACAAAAACTACCCAAACGCTGGGTTGTTACGTCTGACCCAGGATCTGGGTAACACAAAAACTACCCAAACGCTGGGTTGTTACGTCTGACCCAGGGTCTGAGTTACACAAAAACTACCCAAACACTGGGTTGTTACGTCTGACCCAGGGTCTGAGTTACACAAAAACTTCCCAAACGCTGGGTTGTTATGTCTGACCCAGGATCTGAGTTACACAAAAACTACCCAAACACTGGGTTGTTACGTCTGACCCAGGGTCTGAGTTACACAAAAACTACCCAAACACTGGGTTGTTACGTCTGACCCAGGATCTGAGTTACACAAAAACTACTCAAACGCTGGGTTGTTACGTCTGACCCAGGATCTGAGTTACACAAAAACTACCCAAACACTGGGTTGTTACGTCTGACCCAGGGTCTGAGTTACACAAAAACTACCCAAACACTGGGTTGTTACATCTGACCCAGGGTGTGAGTTACACAAAAACTACCCAAACACTGGGAAGATCGCGGTTCAGATTGTGGATAGTGATCGTTATAACATTTTTGGGAAGATCGCCCACCCACAACGGAAAGGTTCTTCCAAAAAGGGTTGTTCTATGGCATTAGTGCAAAACCCCCAAGAGTGTATGGAGCTGTTTTTTTAGGCTTTTGGGATGCTCGGATTTTAAAACATTCAAGTTGATGAAGGATGAAGGATGTCTAACGAGTCATTGCAGTGAATTCAGTCATTCAGCTCTTCTTCTATATGTTATGCAGTATACACTATGAAGTGTGCACTAATATTCAATTCTGAACTCATCCTCTGACTCAGTCAGATTTCTCTCCGACTGAAATCATTTTCATGTCATCTTCGTAATGCATTAACATGAAACAATATTAATCTGATAATGCAGACTGTAAGTTCAGGGCCTTCATACTGCACAGAGCTCGTGGAAGGGCCGCATGAGTTTGGAGGTTGTGCGAGGAGCATCTGCGAGTCGAGAGCGAGAGAGAGAGACGACTCATTAGGATTATAAATAGCTTGTGTCATGTCTGCCATCGTTTCAATCATGACTTAATGGGGTGAAACCCGAGGAAGGGCGTCGCTGACAAACACACACTCTTGCAAAGCATGCGGGTGACATCATCTGAAGAAAGATCCATCAGGAGGTAAACAATAGCAGAAGCACAAGTCAGTCAGAACGAGATCTTTATGAAAGCGCAGCAGAATCGGCAGGAAGGGTCTGACACAGATGAAACCGCCATCGTTGAGACTCGATTATCTGATTTAATGTCTTTAATTCAAGGTTTGATTAAAGTGAAGAGTGTGCTGCTGACCTCACACAATCACTGCTGATCTTCTGGCTGGTATCTCCAGTGCTTCAGAGGCCTTGCCAGCAGTCGATTACCCAGTTTCTCCATCATTTTTATGAGTTTAATTCTTAGCACCATATTTTTGTTCTGTGCTTTTTTCATTTTTATACGTTTTTGTTTTTAAACGTTGTTTTTAAATTCAATTTTAGCTTTTATTTATTTGCATTTAGTAATTTTAGGGCTTAAACTTGAACTTAGTCAATTGCTAAGGCAATGTTTCTTGTTTTCATTTAGTTTAAAGTGCCCCTATTATGCCATCTTAAAGTTTCCTAGTTTAGTTTTGGAGGTCTCCTACAACAGGTTTACATGCATCAGAGTTCAAAAACCTCTTTCATTTTCTCATAATATACATTGTACATCACCACAATGTTCGATGATTCTCAAACGAGTTAATGAATTATTAGTCTCTCTAAATCCCTTCTTTCCATGAGCCTTCTCTGATTGGTCAGATGGCTCAGTCTGTCGTGATTGGTCTTCCGCATACAGCATTTCAGAAACAAATGCCCATTACCATAACTGAACATCAGCTCTGTTAGGAGGCTTCCTAAAGCTCAGCGACTGTACACACTGTAAATGCAGTAACGATGACACCAATTTTACACCAATCCCGTGCGAGTCCGAATTGATGATGAAACATCAGAAGAACTAGTTATTCAACCCGAACCTTGAGCAGGACATTTCTCTGAGATACATTATGAGATGTTTCAACTGTAATTCCTCACCATCAGCATTATGTGTGTGGTGTGTGTGTGTGTGTGTGTGTGTGTGTGTGTGTGTGTGTGTGTGTGTGTGTGTGTGTGTGTGTGTGTGTGTGTGTGTGTGTGTGTGTGTGTGTGTGTGTGTTTGTGTTTGTGTTTGTGTTTGTGTTTGTGTTTGTGTTTGTGTGTGTGTGTGTGTGTGTGTCCTTGTTTATATTACATTGTTTATATCCTTACTATCCATAAGGATAGTAAAACCTGAGATCACCCACTGGCTGGTCCCCACTTTTCAAAAGGCTTATAAATCACACAGGATGAGTTTTTTTGAGAAAGTAAAAATGCAGAATGTTGTGTGTGTGTGTGTGTGTGTGTGTGTGTGTGTCTTGTGTCTAATAATGAATTGCCGTGCACATGTGGGAACTGTATCAATAACAGTGCAAATGTTAGCCCAGCTGATGTAAACATTAACGTTTGCAAAACAAATCTTGCTCCATCCTTTATCATTATTTACAGTAGTAAGAATGACAGACAATCTGCATTAATAGACACAGTTTTAGGTAATAGTGCAGCCCACAGCTGATTTACAGTAGTCAAGTAAGACAGTAACAACATGAGTTAGCCAGAGACTTACACAATAAACACATTGTAGAACACAGCGTCTTCTCGTCATGATGCTGTCCAGTATCTGCTGCAGTGTTCAAAGTTTCCCTGGTCTCTGCACGGCGTGCGCGCGCAATAAGTGGTATGCTAATGTTATATTTATATATTTCTCATTAATGCAATTATCTAATCAACCAATCACATGGCAGTTGCTTCAATGCATTTAGGGGTGTGGTCCTGGTCAAGACAATCTCCTGAACTCCAAACTGAATGTCAGAATGGGAAAGAAAGGGGATTTAAGCAATTTTGAGCGTGGCATGGTTGTTGGTGCCAGACGGGCCGGTCTGAGTATTTCACAATCTGCTCAGTTACTTGAGCTTGAGTGATCGAATGGAATTCAAGCGTTGTTCAGGCAGACCACTGATCGCTAAACGATATCAGCTGATTTGTTACTCCACCTACTCTAATAAACTATAGTATTTAAGCTCATTCAAATTCATGTTACTCAGTCTGTAGCACATACATTTACACCCACCTCCACCCCTTCACCTCCTAGTATTCCATTATCGAGTATTTGATTCTGTGTAGAACTCTATTGTTTATCATTGTATCTTTCTGTATCATATGCTAAGAAACTTTTGGTTATCATGAAGGCTGGGGATTAACCACTGCTACAACCACTGCTACAACCGAGGTATGTGTAACCCTCCTGTTCGAACCGCCCGCTCCAAGCTGGACTCTAACCCGGTCTGCCGGCATGAGAGTCGGACACTCTAACAAGGAGGCTAAAGGCTGCAACCTCTAGCGCCAGTCGCTAGAGCGCCTCTTGAGATCAGAGGAGTGATGTTTACTCACACAGCGACTACTAGCTGGCCTCAGTTACATAAGCAGCAAAGCATTTGTGAAGCCACAACACGCACAACCTTGAGGCGGATGGGCTACAACAGCAGAAGAAGTAAAGTAGGGTCGAGCTGGCCGTTGCCATCTTAGCCATCTTATAATGCAAACGAATGAGTTATAAAAAAATTCACCCCCTCAAAGTTGTCATGAAGAACAAAATTAGCCATTTAGACCAACACTAGAATTTGTCCCAGGCTGTAAACATGTTTTATTCTCAGGGCCGGCGCTAGCCATTTGGGTGCCCTAAGCACAAATGCTTGGCGGTGGAACTGAACAATGTAAACACAGAAATTTAAAAGTGCAAAAAAAGTTCAAATAGCTATTAGTGCAAAAAAATCTGCACTCATAGTTATATGCACACATGACACATCTGTAACGTACGGGGAAAATTAGCTTTATTTGTCATTCAAATATGACGATGAGGACCCCAACGATTGGCCTTCCTTTCCTTCTCAAACAAACTGCATCTTTAACAGCCCAAGTTTCACAATTTCCCCGGACCCCGTTAAAATAAAAGACTCAACATGCAGGGCTAAAAGCCCCGGATCTTTTGCACTACTAGCGACGCGGACGCGCCGATGCCCCTGGACATGCATACTACACGCAAGGGCTACAAAACTAACATTTTTATTTAAAACATTGTCTTACCTGCACGCAACGCGCGAGCATCATCCCGCTGTCTCTTCTTTATTCCGCCCCCGACTCATGGTGCCTTTTCGAGCCCATGTCTGAGGTCAGTGTCTGCCAAATTTGACATTGATTGAGGCATAATCGAACAGACCACTGGGAGGTGGGGAAGGGGGGGCACCAGAGGGAGACTGGCACAGAGATTCACCTTTTTCTCGACTAATTTGGTCTAGGCCTATATTACTTTTGTATTGCTTTTATATTATTAACTTGCTTTTAGAAATATTTTATTTGTTATTTAGGCTAGTAGCCTATTGTGATGATTTTTTCACAACCCAGATTTTTTGGTGCCCCCCCAAGCACTTGGTGCCATACGCGCAGTGCGTGATGTGCGTGTGCGGAGCGCCGGCCCTGTTTATTCTGTTGTAAAGTTCTGCTCCCTTCTGGAGCCTGTCTCTAGTGGCCAGTCGATGAACTGCAGTTTAAGTCACTTCCGTATCGGCTTCAAGAAAGACCGCAGGAGGTTGCCGCTTGGGTCAGTCGCGGGAATTCATTCACAGTGACTCTCACGGTGCATTATTCTCTAACCATAGTGTGCAGAGTCCTGTACGGGTCCATTTTTGGAGACCCGCCCCCGGCCGTACCCGCAAAGTTCAGCACCAGATCTGACCTGTGACCCGTGATAATATCAAAATTAAATCCACACGCGCCCAGACCCGTTAATATTTGGCCCGTTACCCGATTCATACCCGCAATAAATCACACAAGCTTTATATTATAATTATAATGCTTTATTTTTTATCTTGCACCTCTCTCAACATCACAACAGCATCATGAATTGGCTAATGAAACAGGCTAAAATGCCTTTAAGACTCGTTGTCAACAATTTTATATACACCCTCACCAACTTTACTTTTACTTCATCCGTAGTTACTCCTGCAACGCTAGCTCCAACTGGGCTACGAGAGCCATCAACAAAAATCGCACAGTGTCGCAGTGGAGGTGACGTGATGGGTCAAATGGCATATCGTTGTTGCGTATGTATAATGGTAATTTAAACGTATAAATATTGCACATTTTTCATCCGCGCTATACCCACCCACAAGGAGTTAATTATCCGCCTGCATCCCCGCCCGTAAATTTTAGGAATGTCACAATCCACCCGTTTTAGCCACTTTTATGCCACTTTTATATATTTAGGATAGTTACTGGATCAGTGGGTTGTGCGTTACCTGATGTCGGTTTAGGGGTGGGGTCGGGTGAAACACCCACACATTTAGAAATGCCCACTTTTGTTCCACAGAGACCCCATACTCCCCTATACCCTTAAGTAGGGCACTATTTGAGGGAACAGACATTTGTTGTGGTGCCCGAAACCATAGTGGACATTATCAAGTGCACTGCACCGCAATAATGAGTGTACAACCGATGGACACACAATTAGTCCTGCAACTGGTTGGGTACCCGCGGGTATCCTATTACTTTCCTGCAGAGACCTATACTTGGTATAGGGGACGATTTAAGACACAGACAGTGAGTGATAGATCATGCCGGGTGGCCCCGCCCACAGTGAAATCTGATTGGCTCAAACTGCTCCTTACTGTGCTAAATCATGTTCTGATTGTTGCTTCACAATCACTTTAGTCAATTTTAATTTAGCTTTTAATGAGCACAGAAAAATGACAGCATGTTAAGATGAAATATATGTGGAAACCTGATGCGGATCTCAGTGGCAGTAAAATATTCGGTAAAAGCCTCATAATCAAATATTAAGGCATAAGAGAATCTGTGTTTCTGGCCTCATTGTGTGTGAATGAGTGCAAGTTTGGTTGCTTAAATGTTTGTTTTCGTTCCTGTTTTACATGATGTTAATGTCTTTTGAATTATTGATGAGTTTCAAACGCTCTTTGCATGATTATGTCTGACTTATGCAGATCAGATGGGATAAAATCTCCATGACGTAGTGTATCTCTGATCCAAACACACACTCATAAAGGCAGGTGTGACGTTGAATCTGATGACAGGAATGCATCATAGAGAGTAGTAGTATTTCAGAGCCATAACTTAAGATCTGGTCTGCTTAAGAAAGGTTAATTTGCATCTAAAAGCATTTGTCCAATTATAAACACCTGACAGCTCTTTTCACTCAGTTTCTCCACCCATCTGTGCTTTGGTGGCTCTGGAATTGGTGTTAAATCAGGATTTTGCAGTTTCTGTTGTTGTTGCTGGTGCTGCAGAGGAGGGGAGGAACCTACAGCATGCATGGGCGGCAGAAAATTGCATAATCCGTGCTGTGTGTGTGTGTGTGTGTGTGTGTGGGTGTTTCCTGGCCCAAATCATCACAGAGAGAGCAGCATGACTCCACCGAGGAGGAAAACCCGTCCCACACTCCTCTCTCCTTTAATCTGTCTTTCTCTCTCCTGCATCAGACGCCTCTCATACTTTCGGCTCTTTCATTTCAATTATTTCTTAGTTAAACTACATGTGAAATATAGTTACAGCAATACACTAAAATCTCAAAGACAATATCTGATTAAATAAACACTGTCGGTAAGAAGTTTTTAAATGAAAAATTATTACTATTTAACCCTTATGTCTTTAGTGACCCGGGATGTCATTCACTACCCTCCTCCTCATTCATTTTTTAAGGTTAGACATCAACCCTCTTCATTCAATTCATTATAAACAATATAACCATAAAAGAATGCCTGTTTTCTCATTAATTTGTGTAAATATTTTATAGGGTCGCTAACTATGGAATCCCAAAGCTGCCAAAATCAAAAACAAATAAATAAATGCAAAAAAATCAAAAATAAATAATTAAATATATAAATACATTTACATAGAAAAAAAATTATGTATTTTTTCACATTTATTTTTTATTCTTTTGTTTATTTCCACATTTATACATTTATTTCACATCAGTCACTTATTGTATTTCGGCCTCACCACAAGGTGTCACTGTGAGGTAAACCACGCCCTCCTACGGACACATAAATGTAGAAATAAATAAATGTAAAAATAAATAAATGTAGAAATAAATAAATGTAAAAATAAATAAATGTAGAAATTAATAAATGTAGAAATAAATACATGTAGAAATGAATAAATGTAGAAATAAATAAATGTAGAAATTAATAAATGTAGAAATTAATTAAAGTAGAAATAAATAAACGTGGAATAAATAAAAGAGAAAATAAATAAATGTGAGGAAAAATCAAATTATACATAAATTGCCAAATAAATGTATAAATAAATATTTATTTTTGTCTTATTATGTACATTTATTTATTTATGTATTTATTTATTTTTAATTTTGGCAGCTTTGGGATTCCATAGCTAGCGACCCGAGGTGTGTAACAGTGTAAGTTTCTTTTTTTTCGCACAACAATAATTGAATCTTTGATGACTGAATAAGTGCAGTTCCCCTTTATTCCAGAAGGTGGCGATGTCTGACACTCAATGATGAAGTGATGTTTCACTCATAGTCACCGCAGGCAGAAAACAAAAGAATAGGAAGAATCATCAGCGAAACCTGAAATGGCTCAGAGATTCACTGCAGAGCAAGACCTGAACACAATCAGATATTACTGTCACTGATGCTGGATCTGATGGATCTGAAATGAGCTCTGACGAGGACAGTGATGATGGTATAAATCATCTGCTTAAACTGAACCCTTACAAGCTCCAAAAGCAACAAAATATGCTTTATATTATTCTTCTGTAAGCGTAACTCTAATATCAGGAAAGTTTTATATTATTGCGACAGGTAGAGATCCATCCGTGTTAGATATAGATCCTGGTCACTAAAGACCCAAATGTGTACTAATGATTGGCGAAACATTCATGAAGCTGTTTTCTATGTTAATATACTGTAAAATGTGATGTATTCCTGTGATCAAAGCTGAATTCAGCATCATTACTCCAGTCTTTAGTGTCACATGCACCTTAAGAAATCATAATTAATGTGACCTTCTGCTCCATTCAATTCCACTCATGCACATTTCCAAAAGCAGAAACACACATTAGAAGAAGTTTAGTTTTTTTGAAGACCAATACAGGATCTAAAGGTCACAGATTGACTTCTTGAATCAATACCAAGACAATAAACTGCATCTGGTTGAATTGCAGTGTTGGGGAAAGTGGAGTAGATGGTATAAGTTTTAGCATTTTGAATGTTTATCATTTAATAATATTGAAAGCAGAAGCCCTAAAAGTCTAGCCTGACGTGGTCATACTCAATTCTAGTCAGAATATGAGTCTGATACCGCTCCATTGAGCTTTGATTATGGGGTGTGTTTCAACCGAGCCAGGAAAGACCTCAATTGGATAGACCTACAACCAATCAGAGCAACGGAGCGACGCGTAACGTTAGTTGTCAAATGTCAACAGAACTCAACTGCACTGTTGCCAAGTCCGTGTTTTTCCCATGTCAGCAGGTTGAAGCGACCCCAATTATGTGATATATAGACCCAGGAATGCAAATTTTAGCAGGCAACCTTGCCAAAAACATATTTTACCCCCCCAAACGCCATTTTTTCCGGAGAACCCCCCCAGAAAGCTATTGGGATTGTTTTGGGCTATACACTCACCTAAAGGACTATTAGGAACACCATACTAATACTGTGTTTGACCCCCTTTCACCTTCATAACTGCCTTAATTCTATGTGGCATTGATTCAACAAGGTGCTGAAAGCATTCTTTAGAAATGTTGGCCCATATTGATAGGATAGCATCTTGCAGTTGATGGAGATTTGTGGGATGCACATCCAGGGCACGAAGCTCCCGTTCCACCACATCCCAAAGATGAAGAAACCAATTTGAAATGATTCGAGCTTTGAGACATGGTGCATTATCCTGCTGGAAGTAGCCATCAGAGGATGGGTACATGGTGGTCATAAAGGGATGGACATGGTCAGAAACAATGCTCAGGTTGGCCGTGGCATTTAAACGATGCCCAAATGGCACTAAGGGGCCTAAAGTGTGCCAAGAAAACATCCCCCACACCATTACACCACCACCACTAGCCTGCACAGTGGTAACAAGGCATGATGGATCCATGTTCTCATTCTGTTTACACCAAATTCTGACTCTACCATCTGAATGTCTCAACAGAAATCGAGACTCATCAGACCAGGCAACATTTTTCCAGTCTTCAACTGTCCAATTTTGGTGAGCTCGTGCAAATTGTAGCCTCTTTTTCCTATTTGTAGTGGAGATGAGTGGTACCCGGTGGGGTCTTCTGCTGTTGTAGCCCATCCGCCTCAAGGTTGTGCGTGTTGTGGCTTCACAAATGCTTTGCTGCATACCTCGGTTGTAACGAGTGGTTATTTCAGTCAAAGTTGCTCTTCTATCAGCTTGAATCAGTCGGTCCATTCTCCTCTGACCTCTAGCATCAACAAGGCATTTTCTCCCACAGGACTGCGGCATACTGGATGTTTTTCCTTTTCACACCATTCTTTGTGAACCCTAGAAATGGTTGTGCGTGAAAATCCCAGTAACTGAGCAGATTGTGAAATACTCAAACCGGCCTGTCTGGCACTAACAACCATGCCACGCTCAAAATTGCTTAAATCCCCTTTCTTTCCCATTCTGACATTCAGTTTGGAGTTCAGGAGATTGTCTTGACCAGGACCACACCCCTAAATGCATTGAAGCAACTGCCATGTGATTGGTTGATTAGATAATGGCATTAATGAGAAATTGAACAGGTGTTCCTAATAATCCTTTAGGTGAGTGTAGTTTTGAGTAGCAATTGCGCGACATTGCAAAAAAACATGGCAACCCTGTCTGCACGCGCACTGGATTAAGTAACGTTAGAAGAAAAAGATGAGTGTAAACGATCTTTGCTGGTGTTGTAAAAAAAGAATTTAAGGATACAAAGAGTACTTACCAACACGATCATTTCTGAGAGAAATAGTGAAGGTGAATGCATATACGAACAAGTTCTCCGTTTAGGATAAGAGCAAATTCAACCCAGAGCGCCTTTGGTGACGTGGATGATTACGTTACTGTTTATCATCTGTCCATCATCGTCTAAAGCCCGTCCTGACAATTTCATTGGTCCAAACAGTTTCTGTTCGGGCATAATTACTCCTCTATGGATCGAGTCCAGACCGAATTGCCCGAGCAAAAATGTTGTGGGCGGGGCTAAATTCGGCTGGCATCCGGGCTACTAAAGCTCATGTTCGTTGCAGGGTCTACAGTCATTTTAAATGCTAAAAGATCTAGTATGAGGTCATCTTTTAACTTTTAACAGATGAATTTAGACACAAATGTTAGTAAAAACAAGCTATAATTTATAGTGGAAACACTGATGAACTGCAGTAGTTATTATAGCTTCACCAGCAACACAACCCCCCGGTTTCACAGACAAGCTAGTTTCAGACTAAAATGCATGTGAGAGCCGTGAGAGTGATGCGAGGCTGGTGAGTGATTTGTTGATGAGCGCCAGCTGCACGTTGGATCTTCACTGTCGTCGCTCCTCGTTTTATGCCCTCGTCACTCCTCCATGAGACCCGAGACCGGTGTGACGTTCAGCTGGAACTCATCATCAAATCACTCACCGGCCTCGCGTCGCTCTCACAGCTCTCGCTCGCCACAGCATGTTTGAGCTGCTTTAACTGAAAGCAAGTTGCTCTAACGAATATTAAAATATGTCAGTGCCATTGTTTTGTCTCACACCAGTAATGTTTTTTTTAGGCATATTTATCTAAGGCATATTTATAAAATTGTCCTTATTTAAAGGGGTACTTCAGCGCTGGGAAGATGAATCTGTATTTAAACTGGGTCATTAATGTAGTAGAAATGTGAAATTATTTTTGAATTTGGTGCCTTCTAGACTGAGAAAACACAGAAAATGTATTTTTGTCTCATGGGGATGAAAGACAACAATTCCCAGAATGCACTGCTTCACTGCCCTACTCTAGGCGCGGCTAGTCGGCTACTGGATTACTGGATCACTTGCCCACCGCGCTCATTTTCAGAAAATCAGTTCAGTTAGAGACACTACAATTAAAAACTGAACGTGTCTGTTCGATATAATGCGAGTGAGCCGATTGAGCGTCACGGGACAAACGCAGCATTACATTCATCACATGAACTGAGGTAAGCGCGGGATTCATTCACAGCGCGTGATCAGTCTGGCACGTGTTCAGTGCATGTCTTTGGAAGCTTAACTTTCATAGGAAGTTCATTTTAAAAGTCAAAACACTCACTTTGCTCTCCACCGCTCCGTTTACATGAATCTCCGTGAGCCGAGTGCTGTGAGTGTGATGTTGAAAACATGTGGAAGTAGCGCCTCCTGCTGGCTGTAGTCTTCAGCCTCTGGCCAAAAACTCCTCCGATGACGCAAAATGACGATATTAAATAAAATAAAATACATAATTCTCTCGTCTCAGGGTCATATGAGGGGGGAAAGTACGATAATTTGAATATACTCCTGGGTTTCTACTGATACAAAGCTTAATGCTAATCGCTGAAGTAACCCTTTAACTAAGGCCTAATCCTGACTTAATCTAAGCCCTGTCTGTGAAACTGGGCCTACATGTTCCAACTTGTTTCCATTAAAAAATGTCATTTGAAAATACAACAAAAAAAACTCAGTGAATCTTTTTGTGAACTGACTCACTGAACCATCTGAATGAATTGATTCACTAAAGTAATTCTAAACGCATTTTGATGGTAAATCTGCATGTGCAATATTGATATAAACACAAAAAGTGTGTTTTGTGATGGAAAACTGTTATAAAAGGTGGCTTGTTTCTGGTAAAGATTCAGTATTATGAAAGCAGTTGAACTAATGTCATGCTCCTGATGAATGTTGTTGCCTCTAGTTTTAGTGAGTTTCCCCATCTGAAAGAGCAGATGAAAACAGGGCAAGGGAAATCGGAAGCGTTTGTTGAAAGGCGGATAGAGGAGAGAGCATGAGAGAGGTCAAACTCACGGTATGTGTTCAGCCCCCCCTAGAAAGAGCTTTTACTTGACTTTGCACCTTACCTGCGGGTTTCCGTCTCTCTCACACACACACATCTCACTCTCTGACAAACACTCTGATGTTTAATTCATTTCTCCTCCGCGCCGGAGGACATTCGTAACAGCACAGGAAGAAAAGATGGAAAAGAGAATGCGTGGAACATTGTTGATGTGACTGTGGGAGGTTTAGCGGGGACTGAAGAAACGTGATCTACAAAAACCCTGTTTCGTGTTGTGTTGAGTCTTGAGCTTGACACTGCAGATCAGGTCATGATCACATGTGAATCTGTTTTCTGAAATCAAGGAACAACATCAGAGAGGGGGACTTCATGTTGAATCAGGCATGTGGAATGTATTACTAGTATCTGTAACGATGACTGACTCGGTTGGTTGTTAGAATCCATGTGCGGCGCTTTATTAATCACAGCAAAACAAACACAGTGTTGTACTGAGCACGAAGCGTGGTCAACAAACAGACACAGAGTCGATAACAGTAGTGGCAGTCCAGATAGCAAACAAGTCCAAATCCGTAATCCGAAAGTCGGGGTCAAAAACAGGCAGAGAAACATACAGTATTGTTCAAAATAATAGCAGTACAATGTGACTAACCAGAATAATCAAGGTTTTTAGTATATTTTTTATTGCTACGTGGCAAACAAGTTACCAGTAGGTTCAGTAGATTCTCAGAAAACAAACAAGACCCAGCATTCATGATATGCAGGCTCTTAAGGCTTTGCAATTGGGGTATTAGTTGAAAGGGGTGTGTTCAAAAAAATAGCAGTGTCTACCTTTGACTGTACAAACTCAAAACTATTTTGTACAAACATTTTTTTTTCTGGGATTTAGCAATCCTGTGAATCACTAAACTAATATTTAGTTGTATGACCACAGTTTTTTAAAATTGCTTGACATCTGTGTGGCATGGAGTCAACCAACTTGTGGCACCTCTCAGCTGTTATTCCACTCCATGATTCTTTAACAACATTCCACAATTCATTCACATTTCTTGGTTTTGCTTCAGAAACAGCATTTTTGATATCACCCACAAGTTCTCAATTGGATTAAGGTCTGGAGATTGGGCTGGCCACTCCATAACATTGATTTTGTTGGTTTGGAACCAAGACTTTGCCCGTTTACTAGTGTGTTTTGGGTCATTGTCTTGTTGAAACAACCATTTCAAGGGCATGTCCTCTTCAGCATAGGGCAACATGACCTCTTCAAGTATTTTAACATATGCAAACTGATCCATGATCCCTGGTATGCGATAAATAGGCCCAACACCATAGTAGGAGAAACATGCCCATATCATGATGCTTGCACCTCCATGCTTCACTGTCTTCACTGTGTACTGTGGCTTGAATTCAGAGTTTGGGGTCGTCTCACAAACTGCCTGTGGCCCTTGGACCCAAAAAGAACAATTTTACTGTCATCAGTCCACAAAATGTTCCTCCATTTCTCTTTAGGCCAGTTGATGTGTTCTTTGGCAAATTGTAACCTCTTCTGCACATGCCTTTTTTTAACAGAGGACTTTGTGGGGATTCTTGAAAATAGATTAGCTTCACACAGACGTCTTCTAACTGTCACAGTACTTACAGGTAACTCCAGACTGTCTTTGATCATCCTGGAGGTGATCATTGCCTGAGCCTTTGCCATTCTGGTTATTCTTCTATCCATTTTGATGGTTGTCTTCCGTTTTCTTCCACGTCTCTCTGGTTTTGCTCTCCATTTTAAGGCATTGGAGATCATTTAAGCTGAACAGCCTATCATTTTTTGCACCTCTTTATAGGTTTTCCCCTCTCCAATCAACTTTTTAATCAAAGTACGCTGTTCTTCTGAACAATGTCTTGAACGACCCATTTTCCTCAGCTTTCAAATGCATGTTCAACAAGTGTTGGCTTCATCCTTAAATAGGGGCCACCTGATTCACACCTGTTTCTTCACAAAATTGATGACCTCAGTGATTGAATGCCACACTGCTATTTTTTTGAACACACCCCTTTCAACTAATTCAACTAATTGCCCAATTGCACAGCCTTAAGAGCGTGCATATCATGAATGCTGGGTCTCATTTGTTTTCTGAGAATCTACTGAACCTACTGGTAACTTGTTTGCCACGTAGCAATAAAAAATATACTAAAAACCTTGATTATTCTGGTTAGTCACATTGTACTGCTATTATTTTGAACAATACTGTACATGTGGAATCAATAGACAGGGTAAAGAAAACCCTTAGAGACAGGGTAAGCTGGCAATACTTTGCAAGGTGATGTACAAACAACATGGCTTATAACAGGTAGGAACAGGAAGTGATGCAAGAGGAAGGGGCCGTATTCAGTACTCAGGAGACAGCTCCCTCTGGCGGTCGGAGGAATGGATGGCAGATGTTACAGTATCTTGCCATATATCTTCCTGAGAACCAGAGAAAAGGTTTTTAATTTAGTTATTTAAGTCATTACATTGTTTGGAGCATAAGAAACAAATGCAATAAAGACATTTTTGAAGAAAAAAATATTCCTGTGTTATGCTATGTCCTCTGTACACTGTAAAAGAAAATTAAGTTTAAGTCAACCAGCTGCAGAACATTTTTGAGTTTTCTCACCTTATTTGTTTGAGTTATCTCAACTTTTTAATGTTAAATAGTTGAATAAACTTTAAAATCTGATTTTGTCATACAAAACATAAGTTGGATTTTTTACAGTGTAGAGCAGTGGTTTCAACCTGTCCTGGAGGCAGTAGCGGTTTTGGGCACGGGCGAACCGGGCAGTCGCCCGGAGCGGCATTTTTTCATGACACATGGGGGGCGGTACCGGCACCAGCAGTAAAAAAAATTGGCGCGCCGCAAAACGGTTTTCTATCTATCATTGAACTGAGTGACGGACGCCCTCTGCAGCTGCAGGCGCCCTGTGTGTGAGAGGGGCGGGGGACAGTTCACCTCTGGGTCTCTCCCGAGCGGCAACCTCCCCCTTTTCTCCTGAAGCTAATACGGAAGTGATTTGAACTATAGTGTAATTCATCCACTGGCCGCTATGGACAGGCTCTGCATAATTAAGGGCGTGGCCACTTGAGTGACAGGTGGATTGACGTTTTTTTCTGCTGTCTGATGCCAAAATGTGTCATCACGTCACCTCAACAATTTTTTTTCTATGGTCTCTCCCAAATGGAACGGACAAGGGGGGAAAGGGGGATCCACTGTATATAGAGCAATAAAGTCAGTCACACCTCGACTTTCTTCCAAATAATTTTTTCGTTCATAAAATTATAAATAGGAGGAGGTCAAAGGAGGTCTTGCCCGGGTTGCAATTCAATGTAAAACCGCCACTGCCTGGAGGCACCCCAGCCCTGCACATTTTGTATGTCTCCCTTATCAGACACACACAATTTAGTTTTTGCAGTCGCTACTAACGAGCTGATAAGTTGAATCAGGTGTGATAAATGAGAGAAACACACAAAATGTGCAGGGCCGGGGTGCCTCCAGGACAGGTTTGAAAACCACTGGTGTAGAGGACACCGGGACTCATTTATTAAGAAAATTAAAAACATGCATAGACAAAAACTTCAATCTTTTTTTGAATCCAAAATAACCAATAAAGATTATTTTCTTATTTTCATAACTATGTTATGAAAGATATAACAGAATGATTTGATACACCATTTTGCTTATACGTGTAAACATGGCCATTCCCATTCTATGCAGTGCAACTATACACTGTATCTAATTTGCATATTCATGTATTTGTGGGCAACATATAATGAAAAAAAGACGTGTAATAATTGGGAATATTTTCTTAAGAATATCATATTTCATAAGAATAGCCAGACTTAAAGTTATGATATGTATGTTGTCAAGAGAAATTCACTAAAATATAATGTCCTCAGAGGCAAGACATCTATTGTGGGTCTCAGGAGGAAATTTCTGTCCTGTGCAGAGTGAATCCAGCATTTATACAGTGCATCCGGAAAAGTATGTTACAGCCTTATTCCAACATGGATTAATCCTCACTTCTACAAACAATACCCCATAATGACAACGTGAAAAACGTTTGTTTGAATTCTTAGCAAACATAAATGTGTTTCAGCAAAATCGGCAGTGTGTGTACACAACCATCCTATAGTGATAAAAATCCACACACTTCTAATTTTTAAATCCCTATAAATCATGTTGGTGCCCTACATGCAGCACGTTACACATGCGTCTTTTCTTCCTCTTTACGTTCACAGACATGCTCCCCAACTTAGTGGGAACAGTTTGGGGACGGCCCCTTCCTGCTCCAACATGACTGCGCACCAATGCACCTTACAAGGTCCATAAAGACATGGATGAGCGAGTTTGGTGTGGAGGAACTTGACTATCCTGCACAGAGTCCCTGACCTCAACACCTTTGGGTAGAGCGCCGTCTGACATTCAACTTTCTGTGCGTGCGCATCTGGTGTGTGCGCTCAGAAAACCATATATCAAAGTTTAGACTGCATGGCTCTAAAACGCACGCAATGAACTGCAATGTCACGTGATAAAGATGATCATCAAAACCAAACAGATGTTTTAGTTAAGGCACAAGCTGTAAAGGCTCCGCCCTCTTCTGGATAGGGGGGCGGGGAGCAACAGCTTATTTGCATTTAAAGAAACAGCATGTTTTTCCTTCCACCTAAATATTAGCATTTACAACTTAAATAAATGATTTGTGGGGTATTTTGAGCTGAAACTTCACAGACACATTCTGGGAAAGGATCATGTATTCAGAATATATCACTGCCCGTGATAAGCCCACCACTAATCTAAATATTAAAACCGATTTGTCGCACTAATGCCTTAACAATCAGTCAATCAACATTTATTTCTATAGCACATTTCACAAGATGACCAAAGTGCTTTACACAACCAAAATGAATATGTTATGGTCCTGGTCCTTTCATTGAGGGGGAAAAAAGGTATTTTCATCGTGCTGTCAACACCAAGTTCATGGGTTTGATCACCAGGTAGTGCATGAACCGATATGAAAGTCATTTTGGATAAAAGTGTCCCCCGAATGCAAAAATGTGAATGACCAAGTTGGTGAGTTGAAGGCCAAAGTAATCTTGAAAGAGAGATCTTTGATATGTCTCATAGACCTACAAAGATCTGAAATAATGAGACAAGGAGCACATTCGTTTACAGGATGTAAAAGCCTCCTGTTGCATCACAAACGTGCAGCACGTCATGATTAATCGCCTCGTCAGCCATTTAGAGAACAGCACTCCTGGGTAAATGCTCCAATCTCGTTAAAGTGACAGTAAACCATGCAGTAAACACACGTCTGGGAGTGTATTTAATGGCTTTTCTTGTTTACTGTAAGGTGGTCCATGTCAAACTGCTTTTCAGATGCTCGTGGATTTATTGGTCTTCCTCTTCCTGTTGCTCTCTCTCAGATTTCAGACAGGGTTACTCACCTTGATGTTGTGTTAACTCAGTTTAAGCATGGACTCCATCAGTCACTGTGCACTCAATACTGTGTCAATCCTGAAAGGAGCTTTCAGTGGCGTCTTGACAGAAAACAGCACACCGGATTGCTTTTAAAGGGGTCATGGCATACATTTGGAGCTTTTTGTTTTTTCCCTGAAGCCCAATTATGCTAGTCATTACCTGCTTTATTTGCTGTTGTGTTTTTAATACTATCCTCTTCAAAAGTGTATTGTAATAAGTTATAGGTTTGTTTTGGATCAAATATAGTTTTTCATTTGTATTCTTTAGCCATTTTTACCCAGTTAACACCTATTGAGGGTTACAAGCACACTAACCTGCTATGTTTGCATATATCACATGAACATGAGCAAGATTTACTGACCACTTTTTGTCATTTTTGTAATTGATTGAAATGTGGAGCCATTTGGCAGTTTATAACTAGCATTATGCATGCATGAAGTGTGAAGCTGAATGCATTGGTCCGTGTGTGATTTGTATTCGTGCACAGGTGGGTATTTGCGTCTCCAATCAGGTTTAATCTTTGATGTGAATTGTATGTTTTGAATGTGGAATTAGTGTAGGATTATCTTTCCTACAGGTGTTTAGCACCTGAGCTTTACGATCATCTCAGATTCATCCTAAATCTTATCAAATTTAAAATTAAAAACCATCATGTCATGCATGACAAGCCATCTGATCAGAATATTAGCAGGATTCAGCTCTTGTATGTAATTAAATCTCTTTTTAATGTGACAAAATAGTCTATTTTTAAAGAATACATTATAACAATCATAGGAGTATAAAGGCATAGAATTCAGATTACAATGATTACAGACCTATAAATTGGTCGGGCTCTAACATACACTTTATTGCAAACAGTTTTGGGATGCCTGCCTTTACATGCACATGAACATCAATGACATCCCATTCTTAATCCGTAGGGTTTAATATGGAGTTGGCCCTCCCTTTGCAGCTATAACAGCTTCAACTCTTCTGGGAAGGCTTTCCACAAAGTTTAAGAGTGTGTTTATGGGAACTTTTGACCATTCTTCTAGAAGCACATTTGTGAGATCAGGCACTGATGTTGGACGAGAAGGCCTGGCTCGCAGTCTCCGCTCTAATTCATCCCAAAGGTGTTCTGTCGGGTTGAGGTCAGGACTCTGAGCGGGCCAGTCAAGTTCCTCCTCACCAAACTCGCTCATCCATGTCTTTATAGACCGACACTTTGTGCACTGGTGCACAGTCATATTGGGACAGGAAATGGCCATCCCCAAACTGTTCCCACAAAGTTGGGAGCATGAAATTGTCCAAAATGTCTTGGTATGCTGAAGCATTAAGAGTTCCTTTCACTGGAACTAAAGGGCCAAGGCCAACCCCTGAAAAACAACCCCACACCATAATCCCCCCTCCAGCAAACTTTACACTTGGCACAATGCAGTCAGGCAAGTCCCGTTATCCTGGCAACTGCCAAACCCAGACTCGTCCATCGGATTGCCAGACAGAGAAGTGTGATTGGTCACTCCAGAGAACACGTCTCCACTACTCTAGAGTCCAGTGGCGGCGTGCTTTACACCACTGCATCCCATGCTTTGCATTTGGTGATGTAAATCCATTCCATGAAGCTCTCTATGCACTGTTTTTGAGCTAATCTGAAGGCCACAGAAGTTTGGAAGTCAACTAATGACTCAAGAGAAAGTTGGAGACTTCTGCGGACTTTGCAGCTCAGCATGCGCCGACCCTGCTCTGTGATTTTACGTGGCCTTCCACTTCCTGGCTGAGTTCCTGTTGTTCCCAAATGCTTCCACTTTTTAACAGTTGAGCGTGGAATATTTTATAGTGAGGAAATTTCAGGAATGGACTTATTGCACAGGTGGCAACCTATCACAACTTGAATTCACTGAGCTCCTGAGAGAGACCCATTCTTTCACAAATGTTTGTAGAAGCGTCTGCATGCCTAGTGCTTGATTTTATGCGCACATGAGATTTGAGGACCTGAGAAGAAGGATTTTTCCACCATTCTAGTCTCATTACTGACTAAGATCTAAGAGATCTCAGTTGTGACTCTTCTTGTTTGAAGAGCTGCTCTCATTCAGGTCCATGTGCCTGTAAAGATCAGCGGAGGCTTGCGTGTCCTGCAGCGTGTAGGTGAAGTTGTCCTTTTGTGCAAGCGTTTCTCCCAATCTGCCCCTCATTGTCCGGGGCTGTTATTATCTGTCCCGCCGTTCCTCTCATTCATTCCAAAATGCCACTCTCTTCCGTTCCGAGTTCTGGTATCCATGGAAACTCGGAGCATTGAAAGTTCCATGTCATTTTATGACCTCCCACAAGCACACACACATTGGTAATATCTTCTCATGCTATGTCTGTCTCTGTCTCTTTCTTTCTGTGGAGAACAGAGAGAAGCTTTAAATATTTCATTCATCTTGGAGAGCTTTTTGAAAAATCATTTCAAACTAAGAGTAGTAGCTACACCTCAGAACTGACCAAAAAATATGAATTGATTCTTGTGCTTCTAGTGCTTCAAGAGAATTTTTCCTTCATGTTTTTAGTGCTTTTAAAATGATTTTACCTCTACCTACTACCTGCATTTTCTAGAGATGTTGCTTCAGGTGACGTTAAATTGTCTGATTCAGGAGTATTAAGTGTATATATATAATTGACCTTGGTATAAAGGATGTGTAAATGCTTTACTGGAAAACTAGACAAAAATACTGATTAAGATTGAAAGTTTTGTCAGATGTAGCTCACCACAAACAATAGTTAAATGAATCTGTCTTGTACATCTCTGTCATATATCAGGTGTTTTTGTGTCACTGTTGGCCAGATCCCAAAGGGACTGTGGGATTCTCTGTGTGTATTGTGTGTTCCTGTGATTGGTCTACAGATAATTACAGAGATCCAAACACGTTGATGCGGTGCACGTCTGATATCAGAGACATTGCATTGATGTGAAGAAACATTGCATTTCATTGCATGCAACAAAATGCAATAATATTAGGTAATGCTTTAGATTGCAGCCCAGAAAGTACTGCATAAGTAAAGCGAATTTACAGCGTAACATTCGGTAATTATAAAGTACACAAGTGAAGGTGTAAGGGAACAATATGTAATATTTGGGGAATAAAGGGGAACTACTAGGAAAATTAACAAATTATTTATACTGTAAGTATTTTTAATTAAGAGGTAATTATCTGTGTTGATACAGGGTAAGTGTGAATAAACAGTCTGTAAATTAAAGTGGTTCTTGTTCCCCTCTTGTTTCATGTAGTTAAAGGGTAAGTGTGAATCTGCGGGCTGTAAATTAAAGTGGTGCCTATTACCTTCTTGTTTCATGTAGTTACTGTCACGTTACAATCAAGGAAAACTAGTGCGAGGACTCAAGTGCAGAAAAGGGTGAATTTATTTACAGAAAAATAAAACATAAACACAAAACAAAACCCACGAGGGGGAAAAAAACTAAACTATTTAATACATAAACATATCAACTGGGGAACAGGAAACGGGAGACGTAGACAATACAACGATCCGACAAAGACTGACAAACACAAGGAGTATATAAAGGGGAGAAATCAAGCTGGGAATGAGGGAACACAGGTGGGGCAAATGAAACCAATAACGAGATAACAAGGGGGTGGGATCTAACAATGACAGAAGCACATGGCCAACACTAACAAAACCCACATGTGCACACAAGACAGGACAGGCATGTGACAGTTACATGGTAAGTACAATAAAAACACGTGCACAATCTGATATCACTCGGAAATCTTTATTTGAAAAAACAACTTTGAAATCAGATTTACAACACTTCTTATTTGTTCCTCTTGCTTGGCTTCATCCTTCATCCTCTTTTTTTGTTCTTGCCACATGAATCTTAAGCAGGAATCCCTATTATTAAAAGAAAATACAGTACACCCAGAAATGTCTTCACCATTTACTTGTCTCATACATCTCGGATAGCATGAGGGTAAATGACTTACTTTCTTTAGATGAACACAGAAAAATAAATAATCTCTGCTAATGAAAAATAATTTGGGTTCCTAAAAGTCGAAGCATCAAACAGCACATACAGCAACAACTACAGTAATTATATCAGTAGTGATATCAGATTGTGTATGTGTTTTTATTGTATTTACCCTGTCACTACATGAAACAAGAGGGGAACAAACACCACTTTAATTTACGGCCCGCTGATTCAAACTTACCCTGTAACTACACGAATCAAGAGGGGAACAAAAACCACTTTAATTTACGGCCCGCAGATTCACACTTACCCTGTCACTACATGAAACAAGAGGGGAACAAGAACCACTTTAATTAACAGCAGATTCACACTTACCCTGTAACTACATGAAACAAGAGGGGAACAAGAACCACTTTAATTTACAGCCGCAGATTCACACTTACCCTGTCACTACATGAAACAAGAGGGGAACAAGAACCACTTTAATTTACAGCCGCAGATTCAAACTTACCCTGTAACTACATGAAACAAGAGGGGAACAAGAACCACTTTAATTTACAGCCGCAGATTCAAACTTACCCTGTAACTACACGAAACAAGAGGGGAACAAGAACCACTTTAATTTACAGCCGCAGATTCAAACTTACCCTGTAACTACATGAAACAAGAGGAACAAGAACCACTTTAATTAACAGCCGCAGATTCAAACTTACCCTGTAACTACATGAAACAAGAGGGGAACAAGAACCACTTTAATTAACAGCCGCAGATTCAAACTTACCCTGTAACTACATGAAACAAGAGGGGAACAAGAACCACTTTAATTTACAGCCGCAGATTCACTTACCCTGTAACTACACGAAACAAGAGGGGAACAAGAACCACTTTAATTTACAGCCGCAGATTCAAACTTACCCTGTAACTACATGAAACAAGAGGGGAACAAGAACCACTTTAATTTACAGCCGCAGATTCAAACTTACCCTGTAACTACATGAAACAAGAGGGGAACAAGAACCACTTTAATTTACAGCCAGATTCAAACTTACCCTGTAACTACATGAAACAAGAGGGGAACAAGAACCACTTTAATTAACAGCCGCAGATTCAAACTTACCCTGTAATTACACGAAACAAGAGGGGAACAAGAACCACTTTAATTTACAGCCGCAGATTCAAACTTACCCTGTAACTACATGAAACAAGAGGAACAAGAACCACTTTAATTAACAGCCGCAGATTCAAACTTACCCTGTAACTACATGAAACAAGAGGGGAACAAGAACCACTTTAATTTACAGCCGCAGATTCAAACTTTCCCTGTAACTACATGAAACAAGAGGGGAACAAGAACCACTTTAATTAACAGCCAGATTCAAACTTACCCTGTAACTACATGAAACAAGAGGGGAACAAGAACCACTTTAATTTACAGCCGCAGATTCAAACTTACCCTGTAACTACACGAAACAAGAGGGGAACAAGAACCACTTTAATTTACAGCCGCAGATTCAAACTTACCCTGTAACTACATGAAACAAGAGGAACAAGAACCACTTTAATTTACAGCCGCAGATTCAAACTTACCCTGTAACTACATGAAACAAGAGGGGAACAAGAACCACTTTAATTAACAGCCGCAGATTCAAACTTACCCTGTAATTACACGAAACAAGAGAACAAGAACCACTTTAATTTACAGCCGCAGATTCAAACTTACCCTGTAACTACATGAAACAAGAGGGGAACAAGAACCACTTTAATTAACAGCCGCAGATTCAAACTTACCCTGTAACTACATGAAACAAGAGGGGAACAAGAACCACTTTAATTTACAGCCGCAGATTCAAACTTACCCTGTAACTACATGAAACAAGAGGGGAACAAGAACCACTTTAATTAACAGCCGCAGATTCAAACTTACCCTGTAACTACACAAATCAAGAGGGGAACAAACACCACTTTAATTTACAGCCGCAGATTCAAACTTACCCTGTAACTACCTAAACAAGAGGGGAACAAGAACCACTTTAATTTACAGCCGCAGATTCAAACTTACCCTGTAACTACATGAAACAAGAGGGGAACAAGAACCACTTTAATTTACAGCCGCAGATTCACACTTACCCTGTAACTACACGAAACAAGAGGGGAACAAGAACCACTTTAATTTACAGCCGCAGATTCAGTGGTAGTTACCCCTTTATTCTCCAAATATTACATAGTGATCCCTTATACCTACATACTACATACTTTATAATTACTCTATAATTAAAAAATGTTACGCTGTAAATTTGATTTACATATGCAGTACTTTTCGGGCTGCATTCTAAAGCGTTACCACATTATGTACAATCTATTGAGTCTTCTTATCTTCTCTAAGTCTCATGGAAAATTGGACATGATTGTGAACTTTGAAGCATGTGCGATGTTAATTTCAAACTTGATAGTTTGTGAGCAATGATAAATGATGATCTTGTAGCCTAACAAACTACAGTTTCAAAGAACCAAGCTGCATTAGGCACACAGAGGCCCTGTTTACACCTGGCATTAAGACGCGTTTTGGTTGATCCGTTTTGGATCACAAGTGGACGACGCTAAATACAGGTGCAAACAGGGACGAAAACGGTTTGAGCTTGTCCACTTTCGTCCATTTCTACAGGTAGTTAAACCATGCAAGGCAGACGGGATTTAAACTTTGTCGACTGGAGACCCAAGTTTGGTTTAAAGATGAAAAACGTCCCAAGCACAATGTTCTCCCACCATTCCTGATCTCTAACACACAGTGTTCGGCTGGTCTTGCGTCTGTCAGAGAAACTAAAGCTGATCTCCGTGTGTTTTCCTGTCATCTCCGGTTTGTTCATATTGTGTGAGCTCATTTCATCCATTAGATTTGAAAAGGCCTATACATTTACCCGCCCATAGACCTTTCCCTCGAAGAAATCAGGACAGAAGTGGTTTAAAGTAGACAAAAGAGATGGATTAAAACACCAGGTGTAAATAGGATTGTCTTACTCATCTAATTGTGTTCCAATCGACTAAAACGCATTTTAATACCAGGTGTAAGAGGAGCCAGAAACTCTGTTGAAGGTGCTATCATCTGCTGCATGCTGCTTTACCTCTTATTCTGCTGCGGATGGATGTCTTTTTTTCTTTTATTCTTTTGTTTTCGTGGGGTTTACTGCAGTACTGCTCTTCCATCTGTTCCTGAGAATGAAAGTCAACACCGCAGCATTCACACGTCAACAGACAAACCCCTGAACTCAATAAAACATCATTTCACTGTCAGGGACGGCTGACCCTGTGCTGAATACATAAACCTCTATGGAGGAAAACAGAAAATGAGTAATATCTGTAGCGGTTGTAGTTGTGTGAGGGTTCAAGCACTCTCAGATCAGGTCAGATCAGACCGCCTGTATACAGAAGAATTAAATGCTTTAACATTGAGTTTTTAATGTTTGGTGATAACAGTAAAGTCTATCTATCTATCTATCTATAGTGAACGATAGATAGATAGATAGATAGATAGATAGATAGATAGATAGATAGATAGATAGATAGATAGATAGATAGATAGATAGATAGATAGATAGATAGATAGATAGATAGATAGATAGATAGATAGATAGATAGATAGATAGATAGATAGATAGATAGATAGATAGATAGATGTAAAAAATGAATGATGGATGGATGGATGGATGGACAGACAGATAAAATGATAGAATGATGGATGGATGGATAGACAGAAAGACAGATAGAATGATGGATGGATGGATGGATGGATGGATGTGGATGGACAGACAGATAAAATGATAGAATGATGGATGGATGGATAGACTGATAGAATGATGGATGGATAGATGGATAGACAGACAGATAAAATGATAGAATGATGGATGGATGGATGGATGGATGGATAGACAGACAGATAAAATGATAGAATGATCGATGGATGGATGGATGGATGGATGGATGGATGGATGGATGGATGGATGGACAGACAGATAAAATGATAGAATGATGGATGGATGGATGGACAGACAGATAAAATGATAGAATGATGGATGGATGGATGGATGGATGGATGGATGGATGGATGGATGGATGGATGGATGGACAGACAGACAGATAAAATGATAGAATGATGGATGGAAGGATGGACACACAGATAAAATGATAGAATGATGGATGGATGGATGGATGGATGGATGGACAGACAGATAAAATGATAGAAAGATGGATGGATGGACAGACAGACAGATAAAATGATAGAATGATGGATGGATGGATGGATGGATGGATGGATGGACAGACAGATAAAATGATAGAATGATGGATGGATGGATGGATGGACAGACAGATAAAATGATAGAATGATGGATGGATGGATGGATGGACGGACAGACAGATAAAATGATAGAATGATGGATGGATGGATGGATGGATGGATGGACAGACAGATAAAATGATAGAATGATGGATGGATGGACAGACAGATAAAATGATAGAATGATGGATGGATGGATGGATGGATGGATGGATGGACAGACAGATAAAATGATAGAATGATGGATGGATGGATGGATGGATGGATGGATGGATGGATGGACAGACAGACAGATAAAATGATAGAATGATGGATGGATGGATGGATGGATGGATGGATGGATGGATGGATGGACAGACAGACAGATAAAATGATAGAATGATGGATGGATGGATGGATGGATGGATGGACAGACAGACAGATAAAATGATAGAATGATGGATGGATGGATGGATGGATGGATGGACAGACAGATAAAATGATAGAATGATGGATGGATGGATGGACAGACAGATAAAATGATAGAATGATGGATGGATGGATGGACAGACAGATAAAATGATAGAATGATCGATGGATGGATGGATGGATGGATGGATGGATAGTCCAACAATAGGCTTAATTTTTTTTTAAATAAAACATAAGTCATCTCTCTGGTTCTTACTGGGACCTTTATTTTCAAGATTTATTTGTATTTTCTAACATTTGGGAAATGCTCTATCTCTCTATCTTTTATTGTTGTTTGCACTTGAGAGACTTTACATTTTATTTAGGATTGGAAAGACAGGCATCTTCTTTGACAAAGAGATACGGAATGCTTTCTATTTTCTTCTTGGGGAAAATCACAGAATATTTATTTTTGTTTGATAAAATGGCAAATGCATCATAACATTCAATCTTCTATGTGAAAAAAACCTTCAGGGCAGACACAAAATCAGGGCTGAATGGGATGAAGATGAACAGATGCTGAATATTTAGTTGTAGATTTGATGATACGTTGAGAGGAGTTTATAGTCTCAGAACAGAACTTGATGGTAATTATTGCACCGATGATGGCACCAGAAGTGTAAATAATGACATAATCTGATGATTTATACAACACTTTGTCTCGTTTACCAATACAAACTATAAATAAGTGAATAATGTGTCTTGTCCAATAAAATATGATCCATGCATAAAAGAGGTACATTTTCTTTAGATATTAAGCCTTTAGATATTAAGTTTCGTTTTCAGTGATTATGTCTATATAAATAGATTTTTAAATAGATCTCATTACTGTCTTTTTACTTGATACTCAAAAGTGTACTTTCTCTAGATAAGTGCATACTTTAAAGTACGGTCTGTAAACATGTTATCAGTAAGAAGTCAGATCTGATATAACTAGATTCTAACACAAATTATGTTAATTGCTCACTCTTTGAAAAACAAAAAGGTTAAATGAGATTCTAAATAGAACTCTAGGGCTCTTGACGGCATTCTAACCCTTTCACACTGAATGATCACACTGTTGTAATCAGTCTTGGCTGGTCTCTAGATCGTACAATCACACCGATCAACTGCTAAATTCACATGTGCTTTCGCACGTAAAGCTCAACTAATGCAATAGTTTAAACAACAAAACACATCCACTTGCCCATATTTGACAATTGGAATATCAGATATTTCATGTTTTAGGTAATACATTTGTGAATATTTTTAATAAAAAGGAAAAATATGAAATAAAAGCAGATCATCAGACAGTCACACAGCACTATATGTGACAAGCAATGACGGTTGCCTTGAAAAACTCACGCTGGGGGGTCAGTCAGAATATTTTAGGGTTAAAGAACCCATTATGCCAAGGTTCTATATAAGGAGAAATGTATTCTATGATACACCTGACAGAACCCTTTAAGGTTCCATATAGAACCTTCTTCTAAGAGTGCAGTTGTGTTCTAGATAAATGTGTGCAATTAATAATTTGATGATTGTTCAGATTCTCTATGTTGGTGGTGACTGATAAGGTGTGTGTGTGTGTGTGTGTGTGTGTGTGTGTGTGTGTGTGTGTGTGTGTGTGTGTGTGTGTGTGTGTGTGTGTGTGTGGTCATGTTTTTGTGAAATATCAGGACACAAATGTGTATAATGACATGGGTGACACAGTATTAAAGAGGTGAAATATGGGGGCGTTCCCCATGTCCTCACTTTCCAAAAATAACATAATCACACAGGTTGGGGTTTTTCACAGAAAGTAAGCTGCACAGTCTCCTGTGATGGGTAGGTTTGGAGCAGGGCAGTGTGGGGATCAGAATGCAGTTTTGTACAGTATAAAATACATTCGCCTATGGAATGTCCCCACATTTCCACAAAGTAAACATGTGTGTGTGTGTGTGTGTGTGTGT
>CM040934.1:36844150-36854150 GCA_023029165.1 Gobiocypris rarus
GTGCATGCTTATGTACATGTGTATTGTGTGTTTTAAACAATGCGAAAATAGCCTGTATTTGACTGAATTTCCCCCCCTGTGCACACCAATGACGTGAAGCTGGCATTCACTACTGGTGGCCGGTGTGTTCAAATCACACGCTACATGAGTCTGATCAACACAAACTAGTGCTAGCAGGTCGTTAGCGTGTTCCCGCCGTGGCCATTAACCGGGAGAGGGACCCTCGCTTTCTAGACGCCGTGTTACGACTGACTGCTCTTCCTCCATGGAATTCTGCCTCAGTTCGTTCCATTTGCTTTCATTAGTGTCACATTGATTGATTTATGTCCTGATTTGTCTCATTAACCAGAGACACATAAATATCTGTGTGGGGAAAAAAAATTACAATAGAGCAAAAGGTCTTTGAAAGAGAGAAAGTTTATTAAACATTAAGTGAGATCCAAACAGCACCTAAGAAAGATAGATGATATTGACGTGGTCTGCCAGCAGACCTTGTCAACAGTGCCTCTATAAATCATTTCTTCCGTCGTAGAATCGCAAGAACTGATTTCATACCAGGTGCAAACAGAGACGCTCAATGAATGGCAAAGTTCATCAGCTCACGTGGACACTAAATAAACCATGATCACACCTGCTTTTCATAAGCTTAATACATGCAGTAGAAATTATGATATTATGTGAGCTTGGAAAATGTTAAATCTGAAAATATATAAAAGCTTATTTATTTCACAGATAATGTATAAATCTCAATATATAAATAAAAAGACCCTTATGACTGGTTTTGTGGTCCCGGGTCACAGATACAAAGATTAGCCTAAATAAATATAATCCATGAAAATATTTATTGTCTGAAAACACACACACACACACACACACACACACACACACACACACACACACACACACGTTTGTTTTTGTGAAATGTGGGGACATTCCATCGTGTAATGCATTTTATACCGTACAAACTGTATTTTCTATCCCCCTACACTGCCCCTGCCCCTAAACCTACCCATCACACACACACACACACACACACACACTGCCCCTAAACCTACCCATCACACACACACACTCACACATCACACACACACACACACACACACACACACACACACACACACACACACACACACACACTATTATAGTCAAAAACATAAATAATTAAAGTACATCCCACAGATGCTCGATTGGATTGAGATCTGGAGAATTTGGAGGCCAATTCAACATTCCTGAACATCCATTCCTGAAACATTTGTGCTTTGTGGCAGGGATTATCCTGCTGCAAGAGACCACAGCCACCTGGGAATACCGTTTCAATGAAAGGGTGTACATGGTCTGCAACAATGCTTAGGTAGGTGGTACATGTCAAAATAACATCCACATGGATGGCAGGACCCAAGGTTTCCCAGCAGAACATTGCCCAAAGCATCACACTGCCTCCGCCGGCTCGCCTTCTTCCCATTGTGCATCCTGGGGCCATGTGTTCCCCAGGTAAGCAACACACACACACCTGACCATCAACGTGATGTAAAAGAAAACGTGATTCATCAGACCAGGCCACCTTCTTCCATTGCTCCGTGGTCCAGTTCTGATGCTCACGTGCCACTGTTGGTGCTTTCGGCGGGGTCAGGGGTCAGCATGGTCACCCTGACTGGTCTGCGGCTATGCCGCCCCATACACAACAAACTGCGATGCAGTGTGTATTCTGACACCTTTCTATCAGAACCAGCATTAACTTCTTGAGCAGTTTGAGCTACAGTAGCTCGTCTGTTTGATCGGACCACAAGGGCCAGCCTTCGCTCCCCACGTGCATCAATGAGCCTGGGCCGCCCATGACCCTGTGGCCGGTTCTCCACTGTTCCTTCCTTGGAGCACTTTTGATAGATCCTGACCACTGCAGAACGGGAACACCCCACAAGAGCTGCAGTTGGAGATGCTCTGACCCAGTCATCTAGTCATCACAATTTGGCCCTTGTCAAACTCGCTCAAATCCTTACGCTTGCCCATTTTTCCTGCTTCTAAAACATCAACTTTGAGGACAAAATGTTCACTTGCTGCCTAATATATCCCACCCACTAACAGGAGCCATGATGAAGAGATAATCAGTGTTATACACTTCATCTGTCATAATGTTATGCCTGATCGTTGTATAAATTACTAACAAAAACATATTAAAGTAGATGTCACCTGGGGACAGATTATGTTTTATTATGTGCAATTTTATATCAAGCTGTAATTTTGTATATTATTAATTAATTGTACTGTATATAGTTAGGTTTCATAAAACATCATCACACCTGCTTCTGATGTCAGACTTCCAGCTGGGAAAATCCATCAAATATACATTATTATAATTTTAAACTACAGTGTAAAAAAAACTTTAAGTGCTCATGCTGCCTTAAATTTAACTTTAAGTTCAGTCAACTCAAATATCCAAGTTGTCCCTTAGTACTTCACATTTCAAGTTGACTAAACTTAAAATTTTAAGGCATCAAGAACACTTACATTTTATAAGTTGAAACTATTTTTACAGTGTATAATAATCTAAACAAATAGTAAATAATAAACAAAAATTGTTTTAGCTGTAACATTCCTATCACAATTTCCAGTGTATATGGAATATAGCTTGTATTAAATCATCTGTTAAACAGGATCTGACTGTTTAACTGTTTATTTCTGTTGTAAAACCGTTTTTAAAGTCTGATTTAATTGCTATGCATTAGCGGCACTAACTCACTAAAGAAACGTATGGCCAATTTGTGAATTACTTTACATAATTAGTTATTTTTTCAGGAGTTTGTGTGAAATGAACCCCGTCAGTCATGTGACTGTAGCATCATCAAGGTCAGGCTGTATAACTTTAGCAGCCCAGTATTTTAGTCTCTCTCTCTCTCACACACAGTCAGTGAAAGACTTGTGTGAACCGTAACCTGTGACTGCGTTCTTTCTTTTGTCTAAGGGCTTTAATAAGATGTTTGGCATTCATAGATCCTCTGTGCCGTCTTTTAATCACGGCATTCAGGAGAGCGAAGGTCGTGCTTTTATATTGCCTTCATTAATTCCCTTTCAACCTGTCTCCGGAATGAATAGCATGTTTTTTTAACCTTAAAATGTAATGTCTACTCACATAATATTTGACCTCCCTGATACGGAAGTGGCTCCGGAGAATGAAAAGCCTCAGCAGGAGGCATTTCATGAAATAATCATCAAGTAACGGAATGAATACAAAGGAAATAAAATTGCCCAGGTTTAATTTTAAAAGGATTTTCTCTGCTCATTTAAAGCTGCTATTGTGGCACAAACAGGCTTTACGACGTGCCAAATAGCGGCTTTGTTTGGGAAGGAATCATGTGAAGGTTTTGCCCATGTGTGGATATTTGAGCATTGTCCCAATTTGGCCCCCGCTGCGATGCAAATACGTGTCTATATTCAGGAATCAGTGGGTGTCCGGAGAACTCGGCTAATGTGAATAGACGCTTTGCAGGTGCGCTGGGACTTTTAGGATCAGAGATGCTAATAAGCCTGGATGTGGCCAAAAATCTCTTCACAAAACCCTCAAGAAGTTCGAAACAAAAGATGCAAAAATGGTTTGCTAAATTAATTAATAGCTGTGCGCTTGACGCAGTTAGCCAGTTCTTTGTGTCTAATGCGATGTGGTTCATGCTGTCTTAAAGCAACAGTTCAACCAGAATGAAGAATGACATCTGTACTCTTTCACAGATTGCTATGCCCATCAATCCACCCATCCACCTATCTTTCTGACATTTATTTGTTTATTTGTTCTATCGTTCAATCATTTGCTCGCTATGTCCATCCACCCATCCATCATCCATCCATCCATCCATCCAATGTTCAATCAATCATTTTATCATTGGGTTAAAACAACCCAATTGCTGGGTTAGTCCACATTGAGTTTTTTTTTTACCTAGCATTTTTTAGAGTATATCCATCCATCCATCCATCCATCCATCATCCATCCATCCATCCATCCATCCATCCATCCATCCATCCATCCATCCATCCATCCATCCATCCATCCACCCATCCATCCATCATCCATCCATCCATCCATCCATCCATCCATCCATCATCCATCCATCCATCCATCCATCCATCCATCCATCCATCCATCCATCCATCATCCATCCATCCATCCATCCATCCATCCATCCATCCATCCATCCACCATCCATCCATCCACCCATCCATCCACCGATCCATCCATCCATCCATCCATCCATCCATCCATCCATCATCCATCATCCATCCACCGATCCATCCATCCACCGATCCATCCATCCATCCATCATCCATCCATCCATCCATCCATCATCCATCCACCGATCCATCCATCCATCCATCTATCCATCCATCCATCCATCCATCCATCCATCCATCCATCCATCCATCCATCCATCCATCCATCCATACATACATCCATACATCCATACATCCATACATCCATCCATATAATTTTTTCAGTCTTTCTGTCTATCCATCCATCTATCCATTGTTAATTTGTTAATTTGCTATGTCCATCCATCCGTTCGTCCGTCGATCCATCCATTCAACGTTCTATCGTTTTATCTGTCTGTCTGTCTGTCTATCTATCCATCATTCTATTATATATCTATCCATCCATCCATTGTTCCATATTTTTTTCTGTCTGTCTGTCTATCCATCCATCCATCAATCGTTCATGTAAAGGCATCAACATTCTCTTTTGGACTAATGTGAATGGGATAGGCACAGGGTACGATTATTTTCCCCTTCTAAGATAAAACTACTCACATTCAGGCAACTGTAGGCATTTGGAGGTTTTGACTAATGTGAATAGATTTCATAATGCAAACTTTCTGTTGTCTCTCATTTTTTCTGCTCACTGTAAAGGCGCTCCAGTGAGTGTGCTGTGAAGTCTCAGCTGGAGTTGTGTTGTGATTCATTAATGAATCTAACAGCAGACGTGGTTTGCAGGGTCCCAGACGGGTCTGTCCGGGCTCCTCCTGACTTCTGCTGGCAGCATCGAGTCCGCTGGGCTCCGGGAGGCGGTTTCTGCCGCACTGAAGTTAAGTGGATGTCTTAAGGTAATTTAAAAGCGGTAGGAAGCTTTGGCTAATTACTGCTTCCCCTGATCTGTAATGAAAGCAGAGCAGCGTGAACGCACGCTCCGGTAGCATGACAGTCGATAGCCTAGAGCCACACACCACCAGACCCGGCCTGAGCCTGTGGGCTTCAGCTGTGGGAAACAACTTCTCACCTGTTTCTCAGACTGATTCCTCTGCCAGCATGATCTCCAGTAATTAAGCCAGGACGTCACATCAGTGCTTCTTCAACTATGGGCACTTTAAGTAACATAATATTTAAAACCATTTATTAGGCCTTTTTCAGTTTATAAGTGCATTTGCTCTTAAAAATGAAAAAAAAAAATAATAATAATTATTGCATTTTTTAAACTAGAATAATCTTAATAGAGATTACCAAAAAAACACACTCTTTATAACTCTATAACTAAAGTGTCGCGTTGGAATTCGCATTAACAGCAAGCCCCGCCTTCTTTGATTTGATTGGCCATCTCACTCATTCTGACAGTGACGAGCACTATTAGACCAACCTAAAAATGTAACATTTTACTTTTGTCATCCTAGCAACAAACATAGCGGTGTGTAATGCGGCAGAGCAGCATCAACAATATAAAAATTGGGGACAATTTGTCCATTTCTATATTTGGGGGGACTTGTCCCACTCAATGTCTACGGTGGTTACGGCCCTGCTGAATAGAAAGTTACGCAATTTAGAAATGTTTTTACTGTCACTTTTGCTCAGTTTAATGCATTGTTGCTGAATAAAAGTATTAATTAAAAATAAATCCAATCTTCTGTTAGTACACACACACACACACACACAACTTACTGATTTCGAAAAAGTGTGAGTTTATTTTCTAAATATCCGCAGGGTGCCAGCTAGTTGGAGGAACTCCTACATACGAGGCTGATCTCGTGCTAATGGTGTGACAGTGGTCAGATCTCTCCGTGCAAGCCGGGATTTGAGGGAAAAACCTCATTTGCAGCTGCTCGAATGAGCTCGGGAGTAATTACGGGGCTTTTAACGTGGGCGGCGGCGAGATTGGACAGGTAATATCGGCGCAGCCGAGCAGCGCCGAGCTCCTGATGCATGTAATCAGCTATTTGAGAGTATAACTCACGCCCATGCCCGAATCCACACACTCTCATTGATTATTATCATCAGTTCTGAGCGTAATAAACTACCGAAGCACAATTAGAAGTCAAGCGAATGAATCATTGGATTGGAGGGTTAAGCAAATTAAGAGCATTAATGAGGCATAAACATTAGCCCTGTTAGAGAAGCACATTACGGCGAGCGTTAAGAGCGACGACTCTTTATGACATCATAAAAGTAATTAATGGACTGCGGTGCGGCCATGGATAAGAGAAGAGCCACGGGAGAGATGGAGGACGCTGTCAGGAGTCGTCTATAGATGGAAACAATACATTCAGATTAACACTGATAATTCACTGCAGTACTCGAGGAGTAATTGAACAGACGAGCAGGGCATAAAAGAGAAAGTCTCTTTGACCCCTGGATGAGTGTGATGTTGAAAGGTCAAGGACGGTTAGAGAACGAGAAGCTGTGCAGGATTTCTCTTGATACATTGCAAGTCATACATCCTTAAATGCATGAATGTTTCGCCAATCATTCTTACATACTCAGGTCTTTAGTGACCCGGATGGATCTCTACCTGTCGTGATAATATAAAACTTTCCTGATATTAGAGTTACGCTTACAGAAGAATAATATAAAGCATATTTTGTTGCTTTTGGAGCTTGTAAGGGTTCAGTTTGAGCAGATGATTTATACCAGGGCTATTCAAATCTTGCCCTGGAGGGCCAATGCGCTGCAGACTTTAGCTCCAACCCTAATCAAACACACCTGAACATGCCTTCAGGATCATTGGAGTGTCTTCAGGATCATTAGAAAATCACAGGTTGGTGTGTTTGATCAGGGTTGGAGCTAAACTCTGCAGCGCATTGGCCCTCCAGGGCAAGATTTGAATAGCCCTGATTTATACCATCATCACTGTCCTCGTCAGAGCTCATTTCAGATCCATCAGATCCAGCATCAGTGACAGTAATATCTGATTGTGTTCAGGTCTTGCTCTGCAGTGAATCTCTGAGCCATTTCAGGTTTTGCTGATGATTCTTCCTATTCTTTTGTTTTCTGCCTGCGGTGACTATGAGTGAAACATCACTTCATCATTGTGAGTCAGACATCGCCACCTTCTGGAATAAAGGGGAACTGCACTTATTCAGTCATCAAAGATTCAATTATTGTTGTGCAGAAAAAAAATATACTTACACTGTTACATACCTCGGGTCCCCTTATTTACACTGCACAGGTCTGCGGCGCGTTACGGCTGTGACGCGTGCATGGCTACCGGAGCTGATCGGGCCACTTTAGTCAAAGCTTGTGTTTACACCAGTTTCAGAAGCGTCCCAGAAGTGGCTCGCTGCGTTCACACCGCTGGCGGTGATAGCATCAAAGTGGCAGGGAGTCATTCATTTTCAATGGGAGCCGGCGGAGAGCTCTGCAGAGAGCGGTGTGGCGTGTCTTGGACGTCGAGGAGAGTTGAAATCAGGTAAACTTTATGGTAATGAGCATTTCAATCAGAATGTAGAAGTGCTCCGCTTGAGAGGATCCCAGAGGACACAGTCCTGTAAACTTTGGTTCCCACCACATTAGTTCCCAGAAAAAATAGAGGTGAGGTTGATCAGAAAAAGGGTTTGACAAGAAGCCGCGCAATACTATTTATAGGCAACATTTTCGTGCTAGAGTGCTTGTTTTTCAGCGGGAATGCAATAAATTTACCCCGACTGCTGCACATCAACCAGGACAGTTATTGTAATGTAGGCTGCACACAAATGAATGTTAAAAGGTAAGTTCACCCAAAAATGAAAATTCTGTCATTAATGACTCCCCCTAATGTCGTTCCAAACCCGTAAGACCGCCGTTCATCTCCGGAACACAGTTTAAGATATTTTAGATTTCTGTCCTTCCATTGAAAGTGTATGCACACTCTACAGTCCGTGTCCAGAAAGGTAGGAAGTAAGGTATGAAAAACATCATCAAAGTAGTCCATGTGACATCAGTGGGTTAGTTAGACTCTTTTGAAGCATCGACAATACATTTTGGTCCAAAAATAACAAAAACTACGACTTTATTCAGCATTATCTTCTCTTCCGTGTTTGTTTTCAATCCCTGAACAAAGATTCGAACGGTTATGAATCAGTGAATTGATTCAGAATTCGGATCGCCAATGTCACGTGATTTCAGCAGTTTGACACGCGATCCGAATCATTAATCAATACGCTGATTCATAACCATTCGAATCTTTGTTCGCGGATTGAAAACAAACACGGAAGAGAAGACAATGCCGAATAAAGTCATAGCTTTTGTTATTTTTTTGACCAAAATGTATTGTCGATGCTTCAAAAGAGTCTAACTAACCCACTGATGTCACATATGGACGTCTTTGATGATGTTTTTATCTTTCTGGACATGGACTGTATACCGTGAATACATTCAATAGAGGAACAGAAAGCTCTCGGACTAAATATAAAATATCTTAAACTGTGTTGCAGAGATGAACGGAGGTCATACGGGTGTGGAACGACATAGATTAATGACATACATTTCATTTTTGGGTGAACTTACCTTTTAATGTTAATTAAAGACCACAGCATGCAAACGTCTCCTATAAACTGCATGTTTAAACACCTATAAACTTAACCATGAACACAAAAGCCACACCACACAAACGGCTTTTAAGGTTGATCAATTTCTTAGTTTCACATGTAAAAGATTTCATGAGGTGAACTTATACCCCACTTGTCTGCACAAACATCTGCATCAATGCTTGTTAGCTTTGGCCCTTTTAAATACAGTTTTAAAAAAGACCAAGCATTCGATGTACGTCAGCGTGTATTGAATTGATTGAGGGATACTTGATGTCTAACTTTACTAAATGAATGAGGAGGAGGGCAGTGAATGACGTCCCGGGTCACTAAAGACACAAGGTGTGTGTTTAAGGGTTAGCAGACTTTACTATGGGCCCGCCTAGCAAACTCTTAAAACAGCTAGACGTTGAAAGAAAAAAGAAAATTAAAACAGGGGAAATAAAAGAAATCATTTATAATTATTATAACCCTGGAGTGAAGATTTAGAAGCTCGAGGTGAACATTTTAATGCGAGTGGCGTTCAATTAGAGGCTATGAAAGTGCCTGTGGAGTTTTGTCAGGCAGACGACGCATCCACAGGAGCTCAGGAGAGAGATGTGATATTTCTCATCTTTAAAGGTCAAGATTAAGCATTCAGATAACTGATCTAAATGAGACAATCTCAAGACTCGTGGAGCACTTGAGACAAACAGACGGAGGCTCAATATCCGAAAGAAGCGCTGTGCCTCTCAGGATGTGAAATGTGCCCTTCTAAATGAGCTGTGCTGATGTGGAATCTGCAGCGGAGGTCAGGGAGGCTCGTGCTTTCCGCTTCAGCTTAACCTTCATGCACTTTCGAGGAAGACGTCTGAAAGCTCAGTTCATCAGGAAAGAAGAGGTTTCTTCAGTATCCAGACTGGGGAAGATGCTCGGGAGTTTTATTCCATGGCTGTTTTTTTTTTATATTTGTTCATTCTTGTAGCTGTGCTGATAGTTATAGAGGTTATAGTGATTTACCTTGAACACGAGGATTGAAGTTCAGTGTGTGCATATATAGCTTATTCTCATTAATAAAAAATAAAATATACATTTTTGTATAGCCTACATAGTATATTTATATTTAAATTAATATTTTATATATTTACTTTGTATTCATATTTATTTTGTTTTATATATTTAAAAATATTTATTATGAAATATATGCAATTCTATAAATTCATCACTTTAAATATATAAAACAAAGCATTACTAGCAAAATGTTATATTAT
>CM040934.1:36861650-36904150 GCA_023029165.1 Gobiocypris rarus
ATTTATGTATGGATGGATGAATGGATTTATGTATGGATGGATGAATGGATTTATTTATGAATGGATGAATGGATTTATTTATGGATGGATGAATGGATTTATGGATGGATGAATGGATTTATTTATGGATGGATGAATGGATTTATGTATGGATGGATGAATGGATTTATGTATGGATGGATGAATGGATTTATGTATGGATGGATGAATGGATTTATTTATGGATGGATGAATGGATTTATGTATGGTTGGATGAATGGATTTATGTATGGTTGGATGAATGGATTCATGTATGGTTGGATGAATGGATTTATGTATGGTTGGATGAATGGATTCATGTATGGTTGGATGAATGGATTTATTTATGGATGGATGAATGATTTTATGTATGTTTGGATGAATGGATTTATTTATGGATGGATGAATGGATTTATGTATGTTTGGATGAATGGATTTATTTATGGATGGATGAATGGATTTATGTATGGATGGATGAATGGATTTATGTATGGATGGATGAATGGATTTATGTATGGATGGATGAATGGATTTATGTATGGATGGATGAAGGATTTTATGTATGGATGGATGTTTAATAACAGTTTATTCTTTACTGCTGATCACGAGAGGGAAATCATCTCAGATCTCCATCATAATGCTCTCTCTTTCTCTGAACGCACTGAAGATATAATCGCTGGGATAATCATGTAACACACACACACACACACACACACACACACACACACACACACACACACACTCACTCGAGCTACTGAATGAACGAATCAGCTCAAGTTCAGAGATGAATGGACCGAGATTGAAGATGTTCCTCAGCGCTTCATCAGCCTGTTGAACAATCTCAGGCATTTACACCAGTGAAGTGTGATCTGTTCACGATCCTAAACGCCGGGACAAGAGCTCTCGCGCGTGTGTGTGAGTGTGTGTGGGGTAGCGACAGCTTGTAGATCGCTGTCTGTGCTGTTCTAGCTTGACTTCATTACACAGTTTAACACAAACAGCGGTGGTAAATGTCACAGGAGCAGCTGTAGTGACTCAACAAACAGAGGTCGCACATGTGCTTTACCAAACCATACAAGCAGTCACCTAAACACTACCGTGCCTTCTTGAAAACTGGAGGGATTTAAAGTTGTAGTGTCTAAGAAACTCCTTTCAAAACATGAAATGTTCCCTTTTGCCAAACGGCCACTTTTCTTGATTCGGTTGATCTCCCACTCTACTTTCATTGGATGTCCTCTTTCACTCATTTTCGAAGTAAAACGCCGTTTCATGTTGACTGTAAACTTTGTAAAACCTGCCGGATGAATTCCTCCTCATCCACAAAGCATTAGGACAGAACAGAGCGTGTTGTGCTGATGAGGTGAGCGTGAACTTGTTGAGAGATGCTAGCGTTCCCTCAGAGAGAGCTGAGGCGAAACCGAGTGGAAAATAAGGAGAACGACAGAGTAACGCCCACTCGTCCATTAGCTAAACCATTGAACGCTTCCATCATCTGCTTGAACAAAGTGTGAGGTGGAAAAGGCGAGAGAATGGGGCGTTGAACGCACATCAGTGATGGATAGAGATAGCGAACCTCCGCCTCTCCCTCACTACACCATCTGTTCTCCTCCTGCCAAGAGAAACACAGGCTTTGTGTGTAGAGGTGGGCGACCACAATCTTTATCACGATATGAGAGATGGAATACATCACAAAATGGTGATTTTTACTGGAAATTCTGTGGCTTTTATACAAAATGTTAAACATGTGGTAAGACCTATTTATAATCAAGCAAATCAAACACCTTTACATCGTATATCTGACTTTCTTTTTTATTCAAAACCTGATGCACACAGAGCAAAAGATCAGATAATACATTTACTATATAAATGAACTATGTTATGTTTCATGCATTTGGTTCAAATGCAAGGAAGTAGAAAATGCATATGTAATTCCATATAATTGGTAATGTGTACTAGAATAAAACATTTCACTAAGCTATAGATAGATAGATAGATAGATAGATAGATAGATAGATAGATAGATAGATAGATAGATAGATAGATAGATAGATAGATAGATAGATGGATGGATGGATGGATGGATGGATGGATGGATGGATGGATGGATGGATGGATGGATGGATGGATGGACTGACGGACGGATTTATGGAGGGAGGGATGATGAATGGATTGATAGATTTATGGATGGATGATAGATAGATTCATGGATGGATGGATGGATTTATGGATAGATGAGGGAGGGAGGGATATGAATAGATAGATATATTTATGGATGGATGATAGATAGATTCATGAATGGATTGATGGATTTATGGATGGATGGCAAATGATTAGATGGATGGAGGGAGGGAGGGAAGGAGGGAGGGATGATGAATAGATAGATAGATTTATGGATAATAGAAGGATGGATTGATGGATTTATGGATGGATGGCAAATGGATAGATGAATGGATGGATGGAGGGAGGGAGGGATGATGAATAGATAGATAGATTTATGGATGGATGATGATGGATTGATTTATGGATGGATGGCAAATGGATAGATGGAGGGAGGAGGGATGATGAATAGATAGATAGATTTATGGATGGATGGCAAATGGATAGATGGAGGGAGGGAGGAGGAGGGAGGAGGAGGGATGATGAATAGATAGATAGATTTATGGATGGATGATAGATTTGTGGATGGAGATTCATGGATGGAGGGATGGATGGATGGGCTGATTAATTGGATGGATTTATAGATGGAATTGGATGGATGGTGAATAGACAGATTTATGGATGGATGATAGATAGATTTATTGATGGATGCATGGATTTATGAATGAATGGATGGATGGATGGATTGATTTATGTAGGGATGGATGGATGGATAGATAGATTTATGGATGGATGATAGATAGATTTATTGATGGATGGATGGATGGATGATGGATTTGTGTATGGATGGATGGATGGATTTATTGATGGATGGATGGATGGATGGATGATGGATTTGTGTATGGATGGATGGATGGATTTATGGATGGATGGATGATGGCTGGATAGATGATGGCTGGATAGACAGATTTATGGATAGATAGATGACATATTTATTATAAAAGTGGGAACAATCACAGACTGATGATCTGAAGTGTCCTGAAGTGTTGATCAGTCTGTCGGTTGCACTATAGCATGTGCGAGCGCAGTGTGTTTAGCGTTGGTAAATTCACAGCTTTGATGGCATATGCAGCACTCAGAGCGACATGATGCCGTGTGAGCGAGCAGGAAGCAGCAGGATTATACGTGAAGATCATCACAGTAATCACAGTAGAACAGCCTCATCCTGACCTGCTGTCATTATTTATCTGCAGCGACAGGATTCACACTCGCGCTTGTTTTTATTCTCCTGCCTCTGTGAATCAATGTGTTAACCAGCTATTCGTTAAGCCTGTCATGCAATAACATGGAGGAGTATTCCTCTTCTAGGCAGCTCTGCTTGACAGGTTATTTTCCTGATATATTCCCAAGCCCTTTTTATTTTGCACATGCATGTTTTTGCATTAATATATATGCAAACTCTTCTTCTTGATGTATGTCAACTTAATGCCTGACCTCCAGCGTAGTGTGGGATATGTAAGTATGTGTTTTCAATGGTATTTTCAAAGTTACCGGGGGCCATTTGTCTGTCAAACGAATGTCATTCACCAGTGAAAGCACGTCTGTGTGTTTTTTACGCATCGGTGTGCGCAGCAGAGTGACTTTGGTGTGACCTGGAACATGTGTTGTCATTAAAAGCCAGAGGAAGTTTTAACCGTCGACTACTGTGTCCTTCCAGACGCGGTCTGAGAGCGCAGGGTCCCAGAAGAGAGTCAGATCCCAGACCCTCGTCCTCCTCTCTGGATAATGGCAGTGTTTCGGGTCACCTTGGTGTCCGGGAGCTGCTCCGCGGGCTGCAGACGGACGGATTAGTTTGACTCCTTATGGATTCATGCTCCGCCGTCTGCATTTAGAGCTGAACACATTCTACAACATTGTGAAGAAGTCATCAAAGTAATTTCACATGGTTGACCACGGACCAAGTTTTCCTCCTTCCAGCATGTTTTGATTGGAGTTTGTCTTATTAATTCCCTGAGGAAATGCTTTCATGCCGCAGCTCGTTATTATATAAATAATATGTGCTGTTTCTTTTCCAGTAAAAAGTATTTCATTTGGCTTTTTTTTATTTTCTAAACAGGCTCCTCCAAAACAATCAGTGTCGATACTGGCCGAATGAGCCAATTTCCCCTCATTAAATAATCTCTCCAGCCATCCTCTCTAATGAATAACAGATGTGCTCTGATCTCTCAGGAGGGATTTGGACGAAGCCGCAGTCATCAGGAGAGACAGAGCTGCCAAAACCAAACGCCAGCGACCAACACATGAGAACCACACTGAAACATCTCACTCCTAAATTACTATTACCTATCTATCTATCTATCTATCTATCTATCTATCTATCTATCTATCTATCTATCTATCTATCTATCTATCTGTCTGTCTGTCTGTCTGTCTGTCTGTCTGTCTGTCTGTCTGTCTGTCTGTCTGTCTGTCTGTCCGTCCCGTCCGTCCGTCCGTCCGTCCGTCCCCGTCCGTCCGTCAAATCCGTCCGTCCGTCCGTCCGTCCGTCAAATCCGTCCGTCCGTCCGTCCGTCCGTCCGTCCGTCCGTCCGTCCGTCCGTCCGTCTGTCTGTTATCCTGCTTTTCATTATTATGGTCTAAAAATTGTTAATAATCTAACATTCAAAGTCATGGCAAATTTAGCTTTTATTTCTACTTACTCCCTTACATTCCCTACTTACATCTTTTTTGTAACTTCAAATTTAAGGTGTGGTTGTTATGGTGTTGGTGTCAATGGTTTTTATGGTGGTAGTGGTGGATGGTGGTGTTGGTTGTTATGATGATGGTGTTGTTAGTTTGTTATGATGATGGTGTTGTTGGTTGTTATGATGACGTGTCATTGCCTGTTATGATGATGGTGTTGTTAGCTGTTATGATTATGGTGTTGTTGGCTGTTAAGATGATGTTGTTGTTGCCTGTTATGATGATGTTGTTGGTTGTTAGGATGGTGATGTTGTTGGTTGTTGTTATGATGATGGTGCTATTGGCTGTTATGATGATGTTTCGTTGCCTGTTATGATGATGGTGTTGTTGGTTGTTATGATGATGATGGTGTTGTTGGTTGTTATGATGATAGTGTTGTTGGCTGTTATGATGATGTTTCGTTGCCTGTTATGATGATGGTGTTGGTTGTTATGATGATGATGATGGTGTTGTTGGTTGTTATGATGATGGTGTTGTTGGTTGTTATGATGATGGTGTTGTTGGTTGTTATGATGATGGTGTCTTTGGTTTTTATGGTGGTAGTGGTGGATGGTGGTGTTGGTTGTTATGATGATGGTGTTGTTGTTTGTTATGATGATGGTGTTGTTGGCTGTTATGATGACGTGTCATTGCCTGTTATGATGATGGTGTTGTTAGCTGTTATGATTATGGTGTTGTTGGCTGTTAAGATGATGTTGTTGTTGCCTGTTATGATGATGTTGTTGGTTGTTAGGATGGTGATGTTGTTGGTTGTTGTTATGATGATGGTGCTATTGGCTGTTATGATGATGTTTCGTTGCCTGTTATGATGATGGTGTTGTTGGTTGTTATGATGATGATGGTGTTGTTGGTTGTTATGATGATAGTGTTGTTGGCTGTTATGATGATGTTTCGTTGCCTGTTATGATGATGGTGTTGTTGGTTGTTATGATGATGATGGTGTTGTTGGTTGTTATGACGATGGTGTTGTTGGCTGTTATGATGATGGTGTTGTTGGTTGTTATGATGATGGTGTCTTTGCCTGTTGTGATGATGGTGTTGTTGGTTGTTATGATGATGGTGTTGTTGGTTGTTATGATGGTGGTGTTATTGGTTGTTATGATGATGGTGCCATTGGTTGTTATGATGATGGTGTTGTTGACTGTTATGATGATGGTGTTGAATGTTGTTATGATGATGGTGTTGTTGCCTGTTATGATGATAGTGTTGTTGGTTGTTATGATGACGTGTCATTGCCTGTTATGATGATGGTGTTGTTGGTTGTTATGATGATGGTTTTGTTGGTTGTTATTATGATGGTGTTGTTGACTGTTATGATGATGGTGTTGTTGATTGTCATGATGATGGTGTTGTTGACTGTTATGATGATGTTGTTTGTTGTTATGATGATGGTGTTGTTGGTTGTTATGATGACGTGTCATTGCCTGTTATGATGATGGTGTTGTTGATTGTCATGATGATGGTGTTGTTGACTGTTATGATGATGGTGTTGTTGACTGTTATGATGGTGATGTTGTTTGTTGTTATGATGATGGTGTTGTTGATTGTCATGATGATGGTGTTGTTGACTGTTATGATGATGATGTTGTTGGCTGTTATGATGATGATGTTGTTGGTTGTTATGATGATGGTGTTGTTGGTTGTTATGATGACGTGTCATTGCCTGTTATGATGATGGTGTTGTTGATTGTCATGATGATGGTGTTGTTGACTGTTATGATGATGATGTTGTTGTTGGCTGTTATGATGATGATGTTGTTGGCTGTTATGATGATGGTGTTGTTGGTTGTTATGATGATGTGTCATTGCCTGTTATGATGATGGTGTTGTTAGCTGTTATGATGATGGTGTTGTTGGTTGTTATGATGATGGTGTTGTTGGCTGTTATGATGATGGTGTTGTTGGCTGCTATGATGATGGTGTTGTTGGCTGCTATGATGATGGTGTTGTTGGCTGTTGTGATGATGGTGTTGTTGGCTGCTATGATGATGGTGTTGTTGGCTGTTGTGATGACGTGTCATTGCCTGTTATGATGATGGTGTTGTTGGCTGTTATGATGATGGTGTTGTTGGCTGCTATGATGATGGTGTTGTTGGCTGTTGTGATGACGTGTCATTGCCTGTTATGATGATGGTGTTGTTGGCTGCTATGATGATGGTGTTGTTGGCTGTTGTGATGACGTGTCATTGCCTGTTATGATGATGGTGTTGTTAGTTTGTTATGATGATGGTGTTGTTGGTTGTTATGATGATGGTGTTGTTGGCTGTTATGATGATGGTGTTGTTGGCTGCTATGATGATGGTGTTGTTGGCTGTTGTGATGACGTGTCATTGCCTGTTATGATGATGGTGTTGTTGCCTGTTATGATGATGGTGTTGTTGCCTGTTATGATTATGGTGTTGTTGGTTGTTATGATGATGTTGTCTTTGCATGTTACGATGATAGTGTTGTTGGTTGTTATGATGATGTGTCATTGCCTGTTATGATGATGATGTTGTTGGTTGTTATGATGATGGTGTTGTTGGTTGTTATAATGATGGTGTCATTGGTTGTTGTAATGATGATGGTGTTGTTGACTGTTATGATGATGGTGTTGTTTGTTGTTAAGATGATGGTGTTGTTGCCTGTTATGATGATGATGATGTTGTTGGTTGTTATGATGATGGTGTCATTGGTTGTTGTAATGATGATGGTGTTGTTGGCTGTTGTGATGACGTGTCATTGCCTGTTATGATGATGGTGTTGTTGCCTGTTATGATGATGGTGTTGTTGCCTGTTATGATTATGGTGTTGTTGGTTGTTATGATGATGTTGTCTTTGCATGTTACGATGATAGTGTTGTTGGTTGTTATGATGATGTGTCATTGCCTGTTATGATGATGATGTTGTTGGTTGTTATGATGATGGTGTTGTTGGTTGTTATAATGATGGTGTCATTGGTTGTTGTAATGATGATGGTGTTGTTGACTGTTATGATGATGGTGTTGTTTGTTGTTAAGATGATGGTGTTGTTGCCTGTTATGATGATGATGATGTTGTTGGTTGTTATGATGATGGTGTCATTGGTTGTTGTAATGATGATGGTGTTGTTGGTTGTTATGATGATGGTGTTGTTTGTTGTTAAGATGATGGTGTTGTTGCCTTTTATGATGATGATTATGTTTTTGGTTGTTATGATGATGGTGTTGTTGGTTGTTATGATGATGGTGTCATTGGTTGGTATGATGATGGTGTTGTTGGTTGTTATGATGATGGTGTTGTTTGTTGTTAAGATGATGGTGTTGTTGCCTGTTATGATGATGATGATGTTGTTGGTTGTTATGATGATGGTGTCATTGGTTGGTATGATGATGGTGTTGTTGGTTGTTATGATGATGGTGTTTTATGCCTGTTTTTTGATGATGGTGTTGTGGTCTGTTAAGATGACTGTGTTGTGGTTGTTATGGTGATGGTGTCATTGGTTGGTGTAATGATGATGGTGTTGTTGGTTGTTATGATGATGGTGTTGTTTGTTGTTAAGATGATGGTGTTGTTGCCTTTTATGATGATGATTATGTTTTTGGTTGTTATGATGATGGTGTTGTTGGTTGTTATGATGATGGTGTCATTGGTTGGTATGATGATGGTGTTGTTGGTTGTTATGATGATGGTGTCATTGGTTGGTATGATGATGATGGTGTTTTATGCCTGTTTTTTGATGATGGTGTTGTGGTCTGTTAAGATGACTGTGTTGTGGTTGTTATGGTGACAGTTGTGGATGATGTTGTCAGCAGTGATGTTAGAATCCTGTCTGTGTGTGTCAGTGGTGTTTCCCCCAGCATGTGTGTGAATGTGTGTGTGACATCCTGTGCAGTGTGATAAAGTCATTAAGAAGCCATTAGGAAGCCATTAAGATTCATTAAGAGAGTGAGGTGGCGGTGTAGTACAGCGTCGCTGTGTTCCCAGCGTGGAGGAGAGTCTGTTAATTTCTGTTAATCACACACTTTATTACTGGCCTCTGAGTTACAGAGTAAATATTACTCCAGTGAGATCAATGAGAGGCCATCCTAATGAAACACATGCCTGTGTGTATGTAGAGAGAGAGAGATCACATTCACACAATCACTGTTATTGTTTCTACTGTAATAAAGCTGAATATTCATTTGCGCTCTCATTCTGTCAAACCACACACTCAAGCTTAATGCTTGAAGGGAGAGACATACATTTTGAGACACTTCCTATCAGATGTGCGTTTGACAATTAATTCTAAAGATTGATGACACTTAAAACCTGTTTCAATTAAAGTTTTTTATCCTTTGCATGATTAATTGTGGTGTTTCTGCTATTTTTATTTAAATGATTAATCAAGTATCTTATTTATTGTCATTTGATCTTGAAATGAGTTTAATCTGAATCAGAGTGACATGGTTTTGCTGTATACAAATAAAACGCAGTAGAGTAAGTTTTCTTAAGGTGTTGTAATGTCTCAGCCCTGTGCATTATGGGTAAATAGGCTGACCTCACACTAAATCAGTGAAGCCCCGTAGAGACATTCCTGAGCTCTGTACCTGTGAGACATCTTGTTCTGACCTCAATGTGACCTCGGAGTCTCTGAGTGAGCAGTAGGTACAGGTGTGAGAGGAGGTCAAAGGTCAGCACTGCCGCTCAGTACTGTAAAGGTTAGAAGTTGCCATGACGGATCTGAGCGCTGTATAAGTTATCAGGTGTGTGTGGGTGTTAGTTTATATATGAGTCCTGTGTGTGTAAGCTAATTCTCACTTCATGCACAATAAAATAAGAAGTGCTACAATTACAATATGGGCTAACACAATATAACACATTATATATATTTACTACAGGTTTCTACTTTGTCTCAGTGCATGCATCGTTTTAGTTTGGCAGGGTCGCTGCTAGCTTAGCTTAGCATAATGAATAGAATCCTATGTTTCCAGCTAGCATGTCCCGAGTAAAAGTGTAAAAAAAAAAAAACCCATCTAATTACTTCTTGTGGCCTGCGTATTCACAACAAATACAAATAGCAGATATTAACTTGGGACTATATTATGGGGTAGCACAGGCAACACATGCACAACATACACCGGTATGTTGATTGAAGCTTGGGGATTTCATGTGTTGCCTGATATCTCTGCACCCAAGTAGCAGTGCTTCGCCTGTGCTTCCCCATAATATAGTCCCAAGTTAATGTTAGTTTTTTGTTTTTGTTTTTTGGATCACTTTTACTCGGGACATGCTAGCTGGCAACATAGGATTCCATTCATTATGCTAAGCTAAGCTATCCATGCCATCCACCCTAAGCAGGAGCATTCGCCGCCAGGTGCCTGAAGCAGGAGGAGCCGTCACCGTCCACCAGGGGGCGAAGGAGTCAGAGGGCCATCCACCGATCACATTACGTCCTGGATGCCATCGAATTTCATTCAGAGTTGTGCGACTTGTCTGAGGATACCAAAGAAATTAATGAGAAGTGCCGTAAACTGAATCATACCAGTCAGATATTTGTCTGTCTCTTATTAAAAAAGCTTTTTTTTTGGTCTAAACTCTAAAAATAGACTAATCCAAAATGAATGTTTAAGAGCAAACATTTTGAAGATTAGCCGATGGGCTGTCAATTTATTAAATGATAAGCTATTTCCTCCCAAAAGTCCTTTATTCAGCGTAGTGAAACCGCTTTTTTTTTGCGCTTTTTCGACTAAGGTTAAAGACTTGTCTTCAAGTGGCTTTGCCATCGGCCTCACTCCGCTCCCATGGCTCTCGGCCCCGCCCTGCTTGCCACAATATTATTGTAGAACACATTGTACTAAAACACATACTATGTATGCTAAACCTCATATTATTTAATTCAATCCAATTAGTCCTTTATGATGCTGAAAGGCTCAGAGGTCATGTGGCTTGGACTGTTGTCTGTTTAAACTCACTAATTTCTTAACTGTAATTCTGCCATGTGTTGGTTTGTCTGTGTGTTGGTTTGGAGAGATTTTCAGCTCCAATGGAGTCTCTCTCTGGTGCTGTGGCTCGGTTGGCTCGGCTGGGCCGTCGGCTGGCCAACAGCTCTGTCTTTTCCGGCCCGTGGGATGACTGGCACGGAGAGAGGCTGACAGCAGGCACAGAGGACAAACTAATGTTTTACTCCATACAAGCACATGGAAACATGCTAACACAGGCAAGCTGACAGAAGAAGAACAGTCTTGGATTAGTGTTGTGTGTTTAGATTAGACTGGAGATTATTTCTGCTAAATGGAGCATTTTGTCATTGCAAAGATAAATGTCATGCTTGATGAATGAATGCACCTGTGTTCAGTGTCCACTCATTCTCATGGTTAGTGATTTACACTGATGTGGACAGTGTTTTTTTAGTATCACTGAGACACTATTTTAGCTTTGATTATATTTTGATTATTTTTATATTTTCTGTTTTCGTTTTAGTAATTTTGTTGTGTATTTTTGTCATTTTTAATAGTTTGTTTTTAAAGTAGGTCTATATAGTTTTAATAGATTTTTTTCAGGTTTAGTTTTAGTTATTTTAGTACACTAAATGAAAAGAAATGTTGCCTTGGCAACTAGTTGAAATTAAATAAGTTTAAGTTTTATTACATTTTATTTAATTTCAAGTAACACATTGTTGCAGTTTTAGTTTTGATTAAATTTAATAACCCTGGTATTTATTAACATTTTCAATTAGCTTTTATTTTTATACTTTTATTCATTTTGTTATTGCATTTGTCATTATTATTAGTTTTGGGTTTTCTTATAAATATATCTATTTAGCTTTATTTTCATTTCACAGTTTTAGTTTTACTAATTACTTCAACATAAACTAGAATATATATGTATATATATACACACACCGATCATGTAACATTATAACAGGTGAAGTGAATAACACTGATGATCTCTTCCTCACGGCACCTGTTAGTGGGTGGGATATATTAGGCAGCAAGTGAACATTTTGTCCTCAAAGTTGATGTGTTAGAAGCAGGAAAAATGGGCAAGCGTAAGGATATGAGTGAGTTTGACAAGGGCCATATTGTGATGGCTAGACGACGGGGTCAGAGCATCTCCAAAACTGCAGCTCTTGTGGGGTGTTCCCGGTCTGCAGGGGTCAGGATCTATCAAAAGTGCTCCAAGGAAGGAACAGTGGAGAACCGGCCACAGGGTCATGGGCGGCCCAGGCTCATTGATGCACGGAGCGAAGGCTGGCCCGTGTGATCTGATCAAACAGACGAGCTACTGGAGCTCAAACTGCTCAAGAAGTTAATGCTGGTTCTGATAGAAAGGTGTCAGAATACACACTGCATCGCAGTAAAAGATGCATGTTAATAATATACATTTTTATAAACACAAAGTAATCATTCATTAGTCTAACTGTAGCTGTTTATGGTTACCAAGCAACATAACCTCAAAGATAATTGAGTGAACAAATGATTGATAGGTTATAATAAAGTTCAGCTTCTCAATGGTTATCTTATAAAAGATTTGAATGTGACTCATTTAGTTGCTGCTGTTATTAAAGAGTACATTCTCCTCTAGTTGTTTTTTCCTCCATATTTATGCCTTCTGTAACTTTTAAAACAGGCTTTTTTGAATATAATAGCTGAACCAAATAACTGCCTCGCAAATTAATCTATTTTTTTGTTCATCTGTCACAACATCAGCTTTACACAGATCTGATGCTACTGCTTTTTGGGTTTGCTTCTGTGCTTCACAACACAGCTTTAGATCTGTGCTACTTTTACTGGGTTTGCTAATAAATTACGCTTAAATAAAATTCAATGTAGCAGTGGCAGTTATAGTCTGATTATAAAGGCCCACTGAAGTGCTTTGATACGCGCAGCATTATTCAGTGTGTTGAGGTTATTTCCACTGAAACAGGAAGACATAGTGGGACATATCGAATAGCTCCTCCCCTTTTTTAAAACAGCCAATAGCGTTTAGTTTTATATCACAGCTCGGTCAGAGCCGCTGAGCTCAGTAAAGTCACAGTTTCCTCCTAATCTCTAACCGTTTCTCCTCCACATCGCTTTAAAATATCATTCTGTGCAGAATTAAAACGGGTCCGATTCGTTTTCTCTGTGCTATCGTACCTCTGGACTGGAGCTGTGGTGGTTTGCGTGACACTAACGTGAAACCAGACTTCATTCGCTCCAACTGAAAGCATATTCACACTGCCTGAATCGTTCCCTGTCCCCTATATAGTGCACTATGTGCCATTCACCATGTCGAAAATGTGTGAACAAGTGACCGATTTCAGCTGCAGCTTCAGCATCTGTTTATAGTGTATGCAGGGGGGCTTCAGATTCTGCAGAGCATTTGATTGGACAGAAAATCTGATGTGCAGTGTGAAGTCATCAAAATCATTGAACCATATTGGTGGAAGTGAGAGACAGTAATTTTTGATGCTTATCTTCTATGCAAATGTTGTCATTGTTTTGAAGCACATATATTATGATATATTTCAAAGGTTTATTCTTTTAATTTGTATAACTGACAACTAAGGAAAATCCAGAATTCAGAAAATTAGAATATTGTGAAAAGGTTAAATATTGAAGACACCTGGTGCCACACACTAATCAGCTAATTAAATCAAAACACATGCAAAGGCCTTTAAATGGTCTCTCAGTCTAGTTCTGTAGGCTACACAATCATGGGGAAGACTGCTGACTGGACAGTTGTCCAAAAGACGACCATTGACACCTTGCACAAGGAGGGCCAGACACAAAAGGTCATTGCAAAAGAGGCTGGCTGTTCACAGAGCTCTGTGTCTAAGCCCAATAATAGAGAAGTGAAGGGGAGGAAAAAAAAGTGTACAAGCAATAGGGATAACCGCACCCTGGAGAGGATTGTGAAACAAAACCCATTCAAAAATGTGGGGGAGATTCACAAAGAGTGGACTGCAGCTGGAGTCAGTGCTTCAAGAACCATACACACAGACGTATGCAAGACATGGGTTTCAGCTGTCGCATTCCTTGAGTCAAGCCACTCTTGAACAACAGACAGTGTCAGAAGCGGGCTAAAGACAAAAAGGACTGGACTGCTGCTGAGTGGTCCGAAGTTATGTTCTCTGATGGAAGTTTCTTTGGAAATCAGGGTCCCAGAGTCTAGAGGAAGAGAGGAGAGGCACACAATTCACGTTGCTTGAGGTCCAGTGTAAAGTTTCCTCAGTCAGTGATGGTTTGGGGTGCCATGTAATCTGCTGGTGTTTGTCCAATGTGTTTTCTGAGGTCCAAGGTCAATGCAGCCGTATACAAGGAAGTTTTAGAGCACTTCATGCTTCCTGCTACTCACCAACTTTATGGAGATGCAGATTTCATTTTCCAACAGGACTTGGCACACAGTGCCAAAAGCAACCAGTACCTGTTTTTAAGGATCATGGTATCCCTGTTCTTAATTGGCCAGCAAACTCGTCTGACCTTAACCCCACAGAAAATCTATGGGGTATAGTGAAGAGGAAGATGCGATATGCCAGACCCAGCAATGCAGAAGAGCTGAAGGCCACTATCAGAGCAACCTGGGCTCTCATAACACCTGAGCACATCCATGCCATTGCTGCAGTAATTCAGGCTAAAGGAGCCCCAACTAAGTATCAAGTGCTGTACATGCTCAATCTTTTCATGTTCATACTTTTCAGGTGGCCAAGATTTCTAAAAATCCTTTCTTTGTATTGGTCTTCAGTAATATTCTGTAATAAACTGATTTTAGTTAGTTTTTAGTCAGTTATAATCATCAATCTTAAAAGAATAAACATTTGAAATATATCAGTCTGTGTGTAATGAAAGAAAATAATATACAAGTTTCACTTTTTGAATGGAATTAGTGAAATAAATCAACTTTTTGATGATATTCTAATTATATAACCAGCACCTGTATAAGCAGCTGGTTACCTCATTTCAGTTGTTCCATCATCCCTCCCCCTCCTCAAACTCCACCTTCATCTTGGGTACATAATAATATCCTATATTAGGATGTGGGGGGTATATCAGAGCTGGAGTTGAAGCTTCATCGAGCCCCTCATCAGTGGACAGCAAGCTAAATAAGTTTAACCTAATACTTTAAGATTATATGGGCAAACAAACTCCAAAAGCCACAATACTTAAATTTTGATTCATGGGGACTTTAATTCACTATTGGCTCCACTGCACACTATTGACTGATAGGCTTTAGATTATTATAATAGGCCTACACAAACCATTTTTTGTCATTGATGTTCAATAACTTAGATTGTGTGTACTAATGTTAGCGTTGCATAAAATTACAGTGACGTAAGATGGGTGTACTCTAAGGCTGGAGAGCTTTGGGAAACACAAACTTCTTGATTTCTCTCTTTGAAATGATCCTCCGGTCGTCTCCTGCAGGGAAATCAGGTCGTATTTTCCAGCCGAGTGTTTCGGGAGCGTGATTTAGTGCCGCACGCTGCTTTGGATGAGTGTATTTTTAGTGTAGCGGCTGATAATGAACATTGACTCCCACTGACACTCTACACACCAGAGACAGAACTAGGGTGGCTAATTAACGCCTTATGTAATTTCTCTGACCGACCGTGGAGCAACAGCGAAGAGACGAGCGATAAATTAACCGCTGATTGACTGTGAGCTCTTCACTGGGCACTGCGGGAAACTCTTTATTCTGCTCCGAGGTGAATAAACGGCCACATGCTTTGACTGAGACATCCTGCGTTTTTATTTCAGCCTTCAAACTCTTTAAAGATGCTGTGTGTGATGTTCAGATGGTGTCTGGTGTCTGTTGTTGATAGTTTGACCTGAAACACAGTGTGTGTGAATCCGAAATCGCCCCATAAACCCCCAAATTAGGGCACTATTTGAGGGGACAGCCGTTTGTAGTGGTGTCTGAAACCATAGTGGACGTTATCAAGTGCACTCATTCAATCCAACATTGCACCGCAATAACGAGTGTACAGCCGATGTACACTCAACGGCTGTCTGTATTCACACTTCGTTTTCATTCACTCCTTCAAGTGAACTGTGTTAGTTGACTAGGGAATAGTGACTGAGGGTTAGGGGGCGATTTTGGATTCAGCATGTGACTGTGTCAGGCTTTTTGTAGATTGATCTGATCTGTTTGTTTGAGATGTCATCTGACTCAACCAATGATGTGAGTTTGGAGGCGGGGCTATCTGTTTGATTGACGTAGCGGTTATAAGATAGTGCTGATTATTTTTTCCTTCAATGTCTATGGTATTTGTCAGCATACATTAGTGTTTTCCTCAAAGATCAAATGTTTTTACAGTTTTCTTTTATGATCCAATCAAATCCCGATGATTATGAGGATCATTTCTGGCATGAGACCCGCAATGAAAGACATCAGCATCAAAGCTGGTGTTAAAACTTCATCATTTTGTTTGCTTTAGAGTGGCACTATAAACATCTACACGAGAAACCATTCCCTCATCAAAGCACAGCAGGAAAAATCAATACACCATCATGTTATCTTCCTCCCATACAATGAAGGACTAGACATTTAATATAGGCTATGTGTCATTCTGTGTAAGTCAAACTGTTGCAATTTGATCTGTAATGTGAGATCATTGACATAAAGTATACAAGTACACCGAAATAATGACTTACAAGATTTTATTAGTCTTCAAAAATACAAATAACTTAATATAACAAAGTCTAGGGTTCAAAATCAAAGGGGAGATATCAAAATCCAGTTGGGGAGCAGAAAAGGTTGGTATGGGCTGTAAACAAATAAAGGTTCGCAAAACAAGTGACTTCCCCAGAGGCTGTCGATCCCCTGGACAAAGTGAAGAGGAGTGTTTGAATCCAATGTTTTATCCTCTCCATAATTAAGTGGTGAACAGGTAACGGGTGTGCGATCTCCCATGCTCTCCTGGAAGAACGAGCAAGTAGAGCAGTGTTCGTAACACAAAGCATGCTGGTACAACAATGTTTTTTGTCATCTAGAATGCTACTTTTATTCATTTATGTTGCTTATCACATAGACCAGAGAGTATGAGCATTTCTAATTTAATGACGACCACTTCTGACATTTTTGGACAAATTCTCTCAAGTCAAAGATTCGTTATATCATGTGCAGTTAACGATTCTATACTGATTATTATGCCATGCATTAGCAAAAATAACCATTGAAAACTCATATCATGTGCAGCCAGATTTTGTCTTTAGATTAAACCAACATCCCAGAACCCATTTCATGTCTTTATTGAACATCCGGATCGATTCGCTGGCATTGTTGGAGCAGCTATTTGATCCGATTGGATAATCATCTGTATGATGGCCGTCTTCAGAGTCATCGGATATAATCGATGAAACCGCTTTCAGGACTAAAGACAGGGTCTGTTTGGAAGGGTTCCTGCTTGTGAACAAACACAAGCACGAGAGTGTGTGAAGTCACACAAGCCCTAAAGAGATGCCTGGCCTTTTATTGTGTGAAGGAGAGTGTGCAGTGATACGAGAGACGTGAAACTAGAGCATATAGGGAATAGGGATGCTCCGGTCGGGATTTGTGCAGGTGAAACCAACATGATGCTTGTCAATCATTATCGGCCAATATATCGGTTATCGGTTTTCAAATATAAAGAATTATTGGTTATCGGACTAAATTTTCATATCGGTGCATTAGGGATGCACAATATATCGGCTAACATATCGTTTTTGTCCGATACTTGTTCATTTTTAATGTTATTGTTATTGGTCGGATGACAACATTTGTCCAATATATTAAAGCCCATAATGTATTATTCCCTTGAGCTGAGACACTTAAGATGTGCACTGTTCACCATGATGGTTTTGAATTGCTTAAAAAATTATTCAAATCACTTAAAAACAGGAAAATTAAGTGTAACGAAGTTCGTTGTTGTGGGAAGGAAGGAGGCGGGAACCGGCGAACGTTCAAAAGACTTTAATACAATGAATAAACAAAAGGAAAGTAAATCGCGGGCAGCCCCTCACGGACGACAAAACATAAACAAAACTCAATGTAAAGTCCAGGCCTGGTCCTCTCTCACCTTTCCTGAACTCGCCCGTCCTTTTATGTCTCGAGCTCCTCATGAGAGGACTTCGAGACCGGTGTGCCTCGCTACAGGTGACGTTCATTAACACTCACGCACCGGTCTCCACTCGCTCCTCCCATGTCGCTCGTTCATCCACCTCGCCACATTAAGTTTATCGGCCAATATATCGGTTATCGGCTTTCAAATATAAATAATTATCAGTTATCTGCAAAATTTTCATATCGGTGCATTGGGGATACATGATATATCAGCTAACAAATCGATTTTGGCTGATATTTGTTCATTTTTAATGTTATCATTATCGGCCTGATAAGAAAATTAGTGCGCTTAGACACTTCAGATGTGCACTGTTCGGCATGATGGTTTTGAAATGCTTGAAATATTATTGAAATCACTTCAAAAATGGGAAAATACAGTTTATCGACCAATATATAGGTTATCGGTTTTCAAATATAAAGAATTATCGATTATCGGCCAAAATTTTCATATTATGCACTAGGGATGCACAATATATCGGCTAACATATCGGTTTTGGCCGATATTTGTTAATTTTTAATGTTATCGTTATTGGTCGGATGAGAACATTTGTCCATTATATTAAAGCCCATAATGGATTATTCCCTTGAGCTGAGACACTTCAGATGTGCACTGTACACCATGATGGTTTTGGATATCTTGAAATATGATTCAAATCACTTCAAAAAGGAAAACATAGTGTAACATGTGCAGCGGAGGTAATATATATAAATATATAAAATAATAATGAGAACATTATATTTGTGTGCTTTTAATGGTGAGACTTTTGATTTTGTAATCTGGCTCTCAAAAGTTATTTAAAAAATCGGATTTATATTTTTCAGCCAATATATCGGTTATCGGCTTTCAATCACAATGAATTATCGTTATCGGCCAAATTTTTCATTTCAGTTCATTAGGGATGCACAATATATCGGCCCCCTTATTGGTATTGGCCGAATATTTTTTCTTTTCTTTTTTTTTTTATCGTTATCGGTCCAATAAGAAAATTTGTCCGATATATTAAAGCCCACAATGGATTATTTCCTTGAGCTGAGACATTTCAGATGTGCACTGTTCACCATGATGGTTTTGAAATGCTTAAAATATTATTCAAATCACTTCAAAATGGTAAAATACAGCTTATCGACCAATATATCGGTTATCGGTTTTCAAATACAAAGAAGAATCGGTTATCAGCCAAAATTTTACCACTTATTTTTACCACTTAACCACTTATTTTGAATATGTAACAGCCACTAAAAAAATACCTTCTATATAGAATGAGTGTATCTCTTTTCTCTATATAGTGGGGAAGTATGCCGTTTCGGAGGCAGCCATTGTGATTCTTGCTTGTTGTGGTTTTGTAGATCGTTAAACACCCATGCAGTTGGTATCTTTATTCATTTATTTATTTATTTTATTCCTAGAGGTCATTTTCAAATTAGCATAATTGCTCCAGCCTCCCCAAATGTTAATGAAGAGCATATTTTAACCTTCTGTTGTAAAGGATGGTTTGAATATATGAATTTACAATTCATGATGCCAATAGGTTCTCCACATTAATACAGAAATACTGTGTTAGTTTCCCAGCAGAAGGATCCTGGCTTCACACTCATGCTGAGATGTTTTCACATGCACATGCTGGTGGGATACAGCGAAGATCTCCGCAGAGAAAGAGAGAGAGACGCCTGTGTGAGCGGAAGCTCATAGCTCTGTCTGGCTTTAGAAGTTGACTGATCTGTCCAAACCTGTGCTGATCCAAAACCAAATCAGATGCTGACATTTCTAGACAAATACGCACGTCGTGAAGTACTTATTCTAAATAACTCAAGAGAGTATGCGATTTTGGATGCACCCATGTATCTTTAATGGAGCATACAATCCCAGAATGCATTGCAACAGGCTCAGTGAAAAAGTGACTGATCAGGCCAAAAGACAAGTTTTATATTTTGACTTGTGAAGCACTTAGAGCTGCATTATATGCATGGAAGGTGCTAATCGAAAAAGAAAACGTATTATTATTTAAAATAAAAATTGTTATTCTGCTGGAAAGTTTTGGTTAAAACCAGTTAAATTTACAGTATATCTATTTTACCCAACATGCATTTTCATGCTCAATAGAATTAGTGTTATTTATAAACAAAAACTATTAAGAATAATTTTTATATTATCTATTAATATAAGAGGGAACATCTGTATTAAAATGTTTTTCTAATCATTTATAATAAACATAATTATTTTACATAAAAGTATAGATTGAAACTAGTTCAGTATATTATTGATTATTTTACCCAATATTAAATTATTATTATTAGAGTTGTTGATAACTCAATTAGAACTACTAAGAATAATGTTTGAAATAAAAAAAAAACAAATATTACATGAAAACTTACAAAACTTAAATACAAAAAATAGAAATGTTAACTTAGCATCTAAATGAAACAAAATAAGAAATATTTTAAAACACAATAACTAATAAAAATGACAAAAGCACATTTACTACAATTTAAAGAAAATATAAGAATAAAAGCACATTCAAAATATTAATAAAATGGTATATAAATAATACAAAAATAACTCAAGGCTCTTGTGCACTATACATGTGCCATGTGAAGTTGTTTCCTGCAGACTGATGTGAATCTGTCACTTACAAGGCCCTCTTTCAATTAGGATGCAGTCTAAGAAGAAAGCTCCCTATGTAGACAGTATAGCTGCTCACTGGGTTTAGCACAGATCCAGCATCCTCCTGCTCCTCTGGCTGCTCGTTTCTCTTTGGGTAAGTTTGAGTGCAGATTGAGTTTCATTTCTCCTCCGACAGACTTGGAACTTGTTGAAGTTCATCTAATGATCTGTATGTCTAATTTAGACACAGCCATGAAAGTTTCTGGCTTCTTTTCTTTTCTCTGCGAGCTAATGAGTTTAGCTCCCTGGACGGATATGCAGTTTTAATTGACAATTGGCAGCCAGATTGCAAACGAATCACTAAAAGAACACATTCGCTTCCCTCAAGGCGACAGCGTTATGCAACAACCTGAGGTAACGCACGAAAACTTGAGCGAGGAAAAGATGCTTGAATGATAAAGTTTATGAGTTAGAAGAGCAATGAGTCTGTGTGTGTGAGAGAGAGAAGCTTCAGACCTTCTTAACATGATGTCTAATTAGTTTCAGTCTCTGCCACTGTTGTATGTTAGCAGTCAGCAATGGCACTGAACACTTCTAAATTTAAACTAAGAAGGCCGTAAATTAGTAACATCCAGTGGTTAACTGAGTAAACAGCTCTATCTGCATCAAAATTATATTTAAAAGACAAGCTGAGCATGTTAAAGAGTAGGTGTCTGGATCGCAGTGCAATGAAAAAGAAATATATTCTTCCTCTGGATTTTTGTCTTGTTTTCCAGAACACGTATCTAAACATTCTTAATACGAGATATAATTACATGAGGAGGAAAATGACTAAATTAAAAATTATAAAAACATTATTGTTTTTGCTTATTTTTCTTTCCCTATTGGCATTTTTTCTTCCTGTTTTGATCATAAACTCTCTTAATTTTGATTTTTTTTTTTGCAGAAAACAAGACTTAAAAATCTTATTTTATTTCACCTTTCAAGTCCATGTATCTTGATATAAAAGTGAAGTATGTGAAAGATTTGTTGGTAACACTTTACAATAAGGGTGCACTAATATGCATTAACTCATGCTTAACTAATGCACAGATAATAATGAGTTAATGTGTTACTAATGGTGAACTAACCCATTTATTAATGATTACTGCATCAGCAACTAATGAAGAGTCTACATGATTAATAGATTAAGTAATCATTACATTGTTATTAGTTAAATGTGTAATAATGCATTAATTCCTTAATAACATATTTTATGAACTAATAATGTAAATTAATGTGTTAATTACCACAACGGGTCAAAGCCATGCATTTCAGCTTCCAGTTGTCTGCTTTAATTAATCATTAGCTAATGATTTACAGATGTGTCATTATGTTATGACTTTACTTGTTGGGGCACATGACTGTTAACTAATTCAAAATTAATTCAAAACTCATAACCACAATTACATATTACTTAATCAATTAGTTAATAGTTAACATGTGCCCCAACAAGTAAAGTCATATCATGATGACACATCTGTAAATCATTAGCTAATGATTAATTAAAGCAGACAACTGGAAGTTGAAATGCATGGCTTTGACCTGAGGTAATTAACACATTAATTTACATTATTAGTTCATAAAATATGTTATTAAGGAATGAATGCATTATTACACATTTAACTAATAACAATGTAATGATTACTTAATCTATTAATCATGTCGAATCTTCATTAGTTGCTGATGCAGTAATCATTAATAAATGGGTTAGTTCACCATTAGTAACACATTAACTCATGATTATCTGTGCATTAGTTAAGCATTAATTAATGCATATTAGTGCACCCTTATTGTAAAGTGTTACTGATTTGTTTTATTGTAAATTCTACATTCTCATATAGGGTACATAACACACTCAGTTATATATCATATTTATAAAAGATAGATACACTGAGGTGTGCAGTGGGCGGAGCTAAAGAGACACAAGCGCTCACACACACACACACACACGCACTCAATACATCATGGCAATATCTCTGGAGGATTTTCGATTCACTATATGTTTGTGTTGTTGACATTATATGCACTTACGCGCCGATTGCCAAGAAAACACACACATTTGATGCAGTGTCACTCACCGCCTGCGGTTTCCACTCATGACCGGGAAAAAACACACACACTTGCAGAACTCCGTTGCTGCTCCGGGAAAGCAAACTGCATCCAATGTTTCCTTAACGCTGGGTTATTTAGGAAGCTGAACAAGGTTATCTTTCCCTCACAACCAGAAACACACTTCTTTGGTGACATTGTTGATGTCGTGGTCTAAAAACAAAGCACTGGCAACAGCTCCGAAGCTTGTTTATGACGTCATACAGGTCCATACTCGAAAAAAAACTTGTTTGAAACCTGATGAAGTGTACGAGGCCAGCTAGTAGTCGCTGTGTGAGTAAACCTCACTCCTCTAATCTCAAGAGACGCTCTAGCGACTGACACTAGAGGTTACAGCCTTTAGCCTCCTTGTTAGAGCGCCCGACTCTCATGCTGGCGGACCCGGGTTCGAGTCCCGCTTGAAACGGGGCGGATCAAACAGAAGGGGTTACATTGGTGCCGTGACCCGGATGGGAGTGAGGTTTGGGGGGTGAGTGTAACGGAGGCCAGATAGTAGTCGCTGTGTGAGTAAACCTCACTCCTCTGATCTCAAGAGATGCTCTAGTGACTGACGCTAGGGGTTGCAGCCTTTAGCCTCCTTGTTAGAGGCGGACCCAGGTTTGAGTCCCGCTTGGAGAGGGCGGTTCGAACAGGAGGAGTTACATTGGCACAGAAATACTCTGTCATGCGTCCAACACATTATTTTAAATTTTGGCCATGTTCGGCATGAGAATACAGCTCTTTAACAGTGTAAATAAGTCAGAATCATGAAATAACATTAGACCCCTCTCCCCTGTTCTTTTACTACTATTAGTATGCCATTTTTGGGTTTATCTCCCCCTCAAAAGTGTAAATACCAGGTACTATCTATGTTCGCTCTTGACACTGTGTTATGGTGCTTTTCCATTACACAGTGCCAGCTCGCCTCGACTCGACTCACCTTTGTTTGGTTTTCCACCGTGTAAAAGTTGTAACTGTTCCTGCTTCAAGGTACTTTTTTCGTATCACCTCCGGCGAGGTTCTGAGCGAGCTGAGGCGATACTAAAATGTGACGTGAAAACACAGCAGACTGCTGATTGGTCAGAGAGAATCGTCACTATTCACTGCGTCATCATTGCACGCGCCAGATAGATTACCCTGAATAACCAGGGCCATTTTTAAATAGTTTGGCCGGAGATTGCGTGATATACCCATTACTTTTATGGCAACTCGGAAGAATACGGCGTGGTCAAACGAGGAGGCGCAGACTTTCCTTTGTTTGGTTAAGCAGGTGTGTGTCGCGAAGAAGATTACGCCACGCAGTTTCCTGCGGCATCCCTATGACGACCAGGTACTACTGTGGAGGTACTATCTGCAATGGAAAACGGAGCGAAAAGCGAGCCAAGTCGAGACGAGGCCAGTCGAGTCGAGCTGGTACTGGTAATGGAAAAGTGGCTTTAGTCTACTCCAGTGCTTCTCAGAGCTACTCCACTGCACATTTTGGATGTCTCCCTCGTCGGACACACCAATTCAAGCATTGCAGTCTCTACTATTGAACTGGTGTGGTGAATCAGATGATGGAGACACTAAAATGAGCAGTGGTGGGGGATCCCCAGGTTTGAGAAGCACTGGTCTACTCAATTGCTTACTCATGACACATAGCAACACAGCTAAAAGTATTCCTAATATGTTGGACATTTTATTTAGAGCTACTTTTACTTGTTGAGACATGCCTTCACAAGCACCCGTAAGACCTGTGCTTAAAAAGGAAATGAAATGAGCGATATTCTGTATTTTTGTAATTCCACTAGGAACTAGTGTCCAAAAACTACATATTCTTTCCCAGCCAGCATTTTTTTTCCAACATTTCATTCAGTTTTGATTTATATGCGGTTTAATGTTGATGATCCCGTTTTTTAGAAGATGTGTAATAGCGCCCCTACCGTATAACAGTGACAACACGGAGAGCTGGAAAAATCTGTCAGTGGCGGGAAAGAGTTAAATATGGCGAGGGGTTGTTAATTATGATTTCACTTTTTTTAACTTTAGTTAGTGTGTGATGTTGCTGTTTGAGCATGAACAACATCTGTAAAGCTACGACGCTCAAAGCTTCAAAGGGAGATATTTACTTTAACAGAAATTGCTTTTAAAGGACTACAACACACGGCTGGTACGGACTACAACAAGCTTCTCCACGGGTTAGTGAAAATACTAACCCTAAAATTTACATAAACCCCGCCCCCGGGAACACACAACAAATGGCATGTTAAGAAGAAATTGTAGTCGAGCACATTTAGGAGTCTGCTCAAGCTGTTGCATCTGTCTTTCACATTTATTGCAATACAGCAGTAACACAAATACAATAGCATGTCATAAAAGCAAGACTACAATATAAGTTATAACCGTAATTAAACTAAATTATTTGTCTTCATCGTTCTGTCTTCATGCAGCAGATATTCTCTGGCTCATCTTACAACAGTTCCTACATGAGCGATTTATAGATTATCACAACAGAATATGCTAATCAATGACTTGAAGAAAGTTAACTCTACACCTTTTGATTTGGCACAGGTTTTACATGGGATGCCCTTCAAGACGCAACCCAGCACTGAGAGTGCATGGGACACATTCACACTCACACACAATCCTACAATTTGGCATATACAATCCACCTAACCTGCATGTCTTTGGATTTTGGGGGAAACCGGAGCACCTGGAGGAAACCCACGCTGAATAATGCTGCTTTTGTGTGTGTCCCTTTAAATGCAAATGAGGTGCTGCTCCCGCCCCCCTTACTAAAAGAGGGCGGAGCTTCAAGAGCTCATGTTGGCAGCTTTGCTCACTCTCAAAAAAGGTGACAATTTTACCATGCTTTAAAATTTATCTGTGGGGTATTTTGAGCTTAAACTTCACATACGCACTCTGCGGACATCAGACTTATTTTACATCTTGTTAAAAGGGGCAAAATAGGACCCCTTTAAGATTAGATATGAATACTGGAAAACAAGATGAAAATACTGAGTAATGGTGCTTTTCCACTGTATGGTATGGTTCGATATGGCTCGCTTTGGCACTTTTCCACTGAATGGTACGGCTCGGTATGTTACGCTTTGGCGATTTTCCACTGAATGGTACGGCTCTGTACGGTTCGCTTTGGCACTTTTCCACTGAATGGTATGGCTCGGTATGTTACGCTTTGGCGATTTTCCACTGAATGGTACGGCTCTGTACGGTTCGCTTTGGTACTTTTTCCACTGAATGGTACGGCTCGGTATGTTACGCTTTGGCACTTTTCCACTGAATGGTATGGTTCGATATGGCTCGCTTTGGCACTTTTCCACTGAATGGTACGGCTCGGTATGTTACGCTTTGGCACTTTTCCACTGAATGGTACGGCTCGGTATGTTACGCTTTGGCACTTTTCCACTGAATGGTACGGCTCGGTATGTTACGCTTTGGCACTTTTCCACTGAATGGTATGGTTCGATATGGCTCGCTTTGGCACTTTTCCACTGAATGGTACGGCTCGGTATGTTACGCTTTGGCACTTTTCCACTGAATGGTACGGCTCGGTATGTTACGCTTTGGCGATTTTCCACTGAATGGTATCTCGGTATGTTACGCTTTGGCGATTTTCCACTGAATGGTACAGCTCGGTATGTTACGCTTTGGCGATTTTCCACTGAATGGTACGGCTCGGTATGTTACGCTTTGGCGATTTTCCACTGAATGGTACGGCTCGGTATGTTACGCTTTTGGTCAGAGAGAATCATCACTAGCGTCATTTGCTAGCAGTAACAGCCACAGCAGTATCGTTTGCACGTCTAGCTTGAAAGGAAAACTAGTTAAAAAAACAAAAACACCATTCCTTCGATGGGCTCCATTGCTCCTGTTTCACGTTTACGATGATGTCGTGGGAGTAGAGGCGGCTCACTTAAAACGTAATCCCTCCCACTTAAAGCGGTACTACTGCAACCGAGCCGTGCTGAGTCGAGCTGAGCCCTACCAAGCTCTACCACGCATAAGAAAATCTTTTTTGTAGTGTATTCACATTACATTAAAATGACTGCAGGGTTTGACCTCTGTCTCCATATTCATTGTACATTCAGTCACAGTTAACCTGAAGTCTGGCTTCTGGACATCTGCAGTGTTGTTAGTATTCAGATGACCCTCGGGTGACACCGTGACTCTGGTTACAGGGCCGAAGAGCCACGCTCTCGGCGTCATGATTGAATTCCCTCCTCGTCTGTATAAAAAGACACGCTCGCCGTCTGCCTTCTTATGTCATCTCTCAATCCGACAGGCTCTGCCGAGATGATGGGGAGGAAGTTTTTATATTCTGACACGTGAAGCTGCATTATGTTTAACATTCACAATTGGACAGGCTTCATGTATGGAAGTGGATGGAGAGTTTGAGACTGACCCATAATTACATGAATATTGATATCAAAAAGTTGCAAAATATCAGGAACAACATATAAAGCATGATAAAGAGTTCCTGGTGCTGTTTTGGGTCAGAGGATGTTGCTCTGTGCTTGATTTGTTTATGTAATTTCTGGCAGGGAAAGTTACACACATAAGCACATTCAGAATCAGAGCCACTCTAATTGTACCTCAGAGTGCTAATAAATACATGCATGAATAATGCAAACGCTGAGTGAGTCAGAACTGGCTGCCGCTCAAAATTCCCCAAATTACCGGATGAGAAAGGACGGCCCGTTCGTCCAGAAACAGAGCTGATCTATCGAAATAGATTCAGCGCTTCAGGAGAATGATGAGACCAAATGATGGTGCTGAGAATCATGTTTGGTCAAAAGGCCATGGATGAGGGCACTGTATCACGGAAATCGTGATTTTTTAAAACGAGATTGTTTAATGTAACTGCAAAGTCCATCCAGAATATAAAACATCAGAAACGACTCTTGCAGAAACCAGTGGGAATGTGTTTCTTCATCTGCAGGCCCTTTATATCACCGGAGCTGAAATATTGAGATTTTTATTCAAACTTAATACAGATGTTAAGTTTTTATTAATATTTTTAATTAGATTTTATACGTTTTTTTGTTTTTTTTTCATCAAGCTGAAGTAAATGAAAATGATAAATGTTGCCTTGGTAACTAGTTGAAATAAAATAAAGCTGACATCCATCCATCCATCCATCCATCCATCCATCCATCCATCCATCCATCCAGAATCCAGGCTCACATCCATCCATCTCCATCCATCCATCCATCCATCCATCCATCCATCCATCCATCCATCCATCCATCCATCCATCCATTTATTTGTATTAATTTAATAAATGTGTATCTATCCATCCATCCATCCATCCATCCATCCATCTATCCATCTATCTATCTATCTATCTATCTATCTATCTATCTATCTATCTATCTATCTATCTATCTATCTATCTATCTATCTATCTATCTCTCTATCCATCCATCCATCCATCCATCCATCCATCCATCCATCCATCCATCCATCCATCCATCCATCCATCCATCCACACACACACACACACACACATCCATCCATCCATCACAAACACACATCCATCACACACACACACACACACACACACACACACACACACACACACACACACACACACACACACACACACACACACACACACACACACACACACTCCGTTCCAGAGACACGAGAGCAAGCAGATCATATGTGCAAGTTAGCAAAGCCACAGACAACAAAACATATTGGACCCATTTGAGTTCTGCACAGAATGCTTTATTTCAAAGCGATAAGGAGGAGATTATGATGAGAAACAGTTCGAGATTAGGAGGAAACTGCGGCTTTATTGAGCTTAAATGCTGTAGTCCAGGGCTGGCGAACTCCAGTAGTCAAACTGTGATATACAGGTCCTTCTCAAAAAATTAGCATATTGTGATAAAAGTTCATTATTTTCCATAATGTAATGATGCAAATTAAACTTTCATATATTTTAGATGCATTGCACACCAACTGAAATATTTCAGGTCTTTTATTGTTTTAATACTGATGATTTTGGCATACAGCTCATGAAAACTCAAAATCTCAAAAAATTAGCATATCATGAAAAGGTTCTCTAAATTAGCAATTAACCTAATCATCTGAATCAACTAATTAACTCTAAACACCTGCAAAAGATTCCTGAGGCTTTTAAAAACTCCCAGCCTGGTTCATTACTCAAAACCGCAATCATGGGTAAGACTGCCAACAAATGGGCTACAGGTGCCGCATTCCCCAGGTCAAGCCACTTTTGAACCAGAAACAGCGGCAGAAGCGCCTGACCTGGGCTACAGAGAAGCAGCACTGGACTGTCGCTCAAATTTTGCATGTCATTCGGAAATCAAGGTGCCAGAGTCTGGAGGAAGACTGGGGAGAAGGAAATGCCAAAATGCCTGAAGTCCAGTGTCAAGTACCCACAGTCAGTGATGGTCTGGGGTGCCATGTCAGCTGCTGGTGTTGGTCCACTGTGTTTTATCAAGGGCAGGGTCAATGCAGCTAGCTATCAGGAGATTTTGGAGCACTTCATGCTTCCATCTGCTGAAAAGCTTTATGGAGATGAAGATTTCGTTTTTCAGCACGACCTGGCACCTGCTCACAGTGCCAAAACCACTGGTAAATGGTTTACTGACCATGGTATTACTGTGCTCAATTGGCCGCCAACTCCTGACCTGAACCCATAAAGAATCTGTGGGATATTGTGAAGAGAAAGTTGAGAGACGCAAGACCCAACACTCTGGATGAGCTTAAGGCCGCTATCGAAGCATCCTGGGCCTCCATAACACCTCAGCAGTGCCACAGGCTGATTGCCTCCATGCCACGCCGCATTGAAGCAGTCATTTCTGCAAAAGGATTCCCCACCAAGTATTGAGCGCATAACTGAACATAATTATTTGAAGGTTGACTTTTTTTGTATTAAAAACACTTTTCTTTTATTGGTCGGATGAAATATGCTAATCTTTTGAGATAGGAATTTTGAGTTTTCATGAGCTGTATGCCAAAATCATCAGTATTAAAACAATAAAAGACCTGAAATATTTCAGTTGGTGTGCAATGAATCTAAAATATATGAAAGTTTAATTTTTATCATTACATTATGGAAAATAATGAACTTTTATCACAATATGCTAATTTTTTGAGAAGGACTGTAAACAAATGCTACTGGCTGTTTTAAAAGGGGGAGGAGCTGTCTTATATGTCCCGCCCTGTCTTCCTGTTTCAGGGGAAGTAACGTCAACACATTGAATAATGCTGCACGTTTTAAGGCACTTCATTGTGGCTTTAGATACTGTATGTAGTTTTAGCATCAAAAACAGCCTGTTTAATTGCAAGGTGGAATCCTAAGTTACGACATAGGTAACCTTGACTGTAACATTAAGTGGACTTCAGGGGGAAATGATACAAATAGTCAGTATAGTCTCATTAAAACATGTTATTGAGTATACTTTGTGTGGTTTTAGATGTTTCACGGCCGGTTTAGATGATCTATTAACCTCTATCCATGCGCTCATGCGGACCGGCGCGCTCCCGTCACTGCAGGTCGAACTCATTAAGCGCCGCAGAAGAGGCTTGATCTGAAGTTCAGACGAGTCTTTGGTCTATGTGTGTGCAATTTCAGCTGCACACACACAGACCACAAATAAACAAGCAGGGAGTGTTGTAGAAGGGAAAAAACAGATTTAATTAGCTTGTTAAGACGGGTTTGGAGCATGCAGACGCGCTTTCACTCGCATTTCCCTTCCAATCACTGTCTTTGATGCGTCTTACGACTTTCACACAGTGAAAGAATGAACACAGCTAGAAATGTTTGTGTTCTGGTAGTGTTTTCAGTGGCAAGTTTTATTTTAAGTAACATGAAGGCCGAGTATGGTAATCGGCGAAAATGATCCTTGGCATTTAAGCCATCCAAGTTAGTATGTTTTCCTAAAAGATAACATTCTCTAAAAACATTCTAAAAATGTTTAGTGATAACATTGTTAGAACATTAGGCCTACTATACCCGAACATTCTGATAAAGTTTTAGCGGGAAGTTTCCCAGTGGGTACTGGACGTGGACAACTCCACAAACAGCATTACCAGCTTCACTTATTACTAACCACTTTGACTTTATTTCTGTCAGACGTCTACAGAGATTTAGATATTGATGATTTATTGATATATTGAAGTCACCATTATGGTGATCAGAGTTCACTTTAGTTGGTCTCTTTGGCTCTTGACTTGTGTTTATTATGGCAAAAACAGTAAGAGAAAATATGATCAGATGATGTTAGCTGCTTGTTGGTAATACATATATATATTCATCTCTTAGCAAGTCTGATTCATTGATCTCACCCAGGAGCAAATTGGATTACATAGGTGTTATTAATCTCATGTGATTGATTATAGTAGTCTTAATAACAGTGACATGCTTCATGCCGCAATTCATTCTGGGTGCATCATACAAACTGCATCCATTACTCCCAGAATGCATTGCAGCATGAAGCATGTCACTGTTAGTGAGACGCATACGCTGATTCTCTGTGTATCTAATAGTTTAAAATGTTTATGTAACGTAGGCCAGCTAGTAGTTGCCATGCGAGTAAACCTCACTCCTCTGATCTCAAGAGACGCTCTAGTGACTGACGCTAGAGGTTGCATCATTAAGCCTCCTTGCTAGAGCGTCCGACTCTCATGTCGGCGGACCCGGGTTCGAGTCCCACTTGGAACGGGGCGGTTTGAACAGAAGGGGTTACATTGGTGCCGTGACCCGGATGGGAGTGAGGTTTGGGGGGTGAGTGTAACGGAGGCCAGATAGTAGTCGCTGTGTGAGTAAACCTCACTCCTCTGATCTCAAGAGATGCTCTAGTGACTGGCGCTAGGGGTTGCAGCCTTTAGCCTCCTTGGTAGAGCGTCTGACACTCATGTCGGCGGACCCGGGTTCGAGTCCCGCTTGGAACGGGGCGGTTCGAACAGGAGGGGTTACATTTAGTGTACAATGTGTTATTAAAATCCTTCAGATTATCTGATTAAAGCACTGCTGCTGGACTATTCTCACAGGTATATTAGCCTACGTGCAATTAACAAATCTATAGTTTCTGGATGAGATCACTGAATCAGACAGTTAAGTGTTACAGCCTCCCAATTTTGGTCTAAAATTGGAAGAGGCAACTTTGAGATTGTAATTATTTATGTGTGCGAGTGGTGGTGGCAAAAGACAAAACATTACCAAACTGCCATTGAATAAGCAATTTATCATAGAATCAAGGAAAAAGCAAACGTGAGATTATGATAATAATAGAAATAATGAAAAGTAACAATATAACAAAAGAAACTAATATATACAATATATAATAGAAAGATACAAAAATAGTAAACCGGGGAAAAGGACAAAAGTGGCACCAAAGTAAAAAAAGAAGAGAACAAAACAAAACCAATCTTACTCAAGTTCAACATCTATCCTGACTAATAAAAAAGAAAATAAAAAGCAAGTTGTCAGCGTTTCTCATGCCATAACTTATCCTCTCTAACAAAACAAAACAAAGCGGCGCTCACTTCTAAGCTGGTGTGTCTATACATTACAGTCACTAGGCAAGGTGTACATCACGTGCTAGGACATGCCAAGGAGACGGTCAAACCACTCAAAAATAACACATGAGAAAACAAAAAGACACCTCAAAACTGTACAAAGTAAATAAATCACTATAATAATGAAAGAGCTTCTGTAGACGGACATCGAGTTAGTCAACTGGGTTAGTAATAAGTGAAGCTGGTAATGTTGTCCTCATCCAGTGCCTGTTAAAGTTAAAAAAAAAAAAAAACACTAAAACCTTTATAAGATTGTTAAAGGAACACTCTACAGTTTTTAGAGAGGGGCTTATTCAACTTCTTTCCTTAAGCATTTAGATATGTGGGCAAATGCATTTTTTGTCTCAGTGCATGCATTGTTTTAGCTTCACAGGGCACCGCTTAGCTTAGCTTTAGCATAATGAATGGAACTTATGTTGCCAGCTAGCATATCCCGAGTAAAAGTGATCCAAAAAAAAAAAAAAACCTCCTAATTACTTCTTGTGGCTCATGATTCACAATTCAGTACAAATAGATAAATCACTTTTACTCAGGACATGCTAGCTGGCAACATAGGATTCCATTCATTATGCTAAGCTAAGCTAGTGGTGACCCTGCCAAACTAAAACAATGCATGCACTGAGACAAAAATGCATTTGCCCACATATCTAAATGTAGGAAAGAAGTTGAATAAGCCCTATTTCTAAAAACGGTGGAGTGTTCCTTTAACAGATAATGTTCAATGTTATTGCACAGAATATTCAAGCTACTCAAAATTCACTAAGATATGTGATAACAGTGAATGCACAGGTCAAGTATAGGCTACAGATTGCCATTTGTTAGCATCAAAAACATCATAATTTAGTTTAAAGAAAAAAATTTAAGACTGTATGTAAATATGCTCTTGTATGATCGGCTATTCTCTGCATACCAGCATAGTTTATCTGGATGAGTCGAGTTGCTGAATACTGAATGGTGTTGATATGTAAATATGGGTAGGCATATGTTAATGAGGTCAAGGTTTTTGCATCTTACTAACAGTTTTGAAAGTTTGAGCATCAAATAGCTTTTTCCATGATATGAGCAATTAAATTGTTGATTTTAAATCGTAAGACCTCATCCTCTACAGCAGTGGTTCCCAACCACGTTCCTGGAGGACCCCCAACAGTGCACATTTTGCATGTCTCCTCAATCCAACAAACCTGATTCAGGTCATCAGCTCATTAGTAGCTACTCCAAGACCTGATGTGTGTCCTTCAGACAAAGCTCACATCCACAATGTGCATTGTTGGGGGTCCTTTAGGAATGTGTTTGGGAACCACTGCTCTACAGCATCATGTGATGAGTGATAAATCAGTGCTGGAGAATGCGGCCGATACTAACCATCTACCAGCGTCCCGTTCTCAGCGTATCTCTTCTGTCAGCGCTGGCTTCACATGTGCTATTTTCAGCCATTGGGATAATCAGATGGAAATCTGCCTCCTACTCTCAAACATGCACCTTTTCAGCATTCGTCCGCCCGGTTAATATTCAGCTTTTAAAGGCTGTCATTTGGCGTGTTAACTGGCAGCAGCGCATGGTACCCGTAGTGATGTTGTCATGGCTGCGGGGCTGGTGTCTGTGTTAATGTCAACGCTCAAAGTGTTTTTATCGTTTATTCAGCTGTGGTGATCAAGTGGAGACCAACAGAGATACTTTAACCCAGTGAGCTCTCCAATGCTTGCTTCTGAGGCCCTGTCCCAAATGGCACACTTCATATGCACTTTCGGTCTTGTAGACTTACAATGGCTACCGCGTGCGCATGTCCGTTAAGTCCACGAGACCTTGGGGTGTCCTATTTGTCGTTTTAGGTCCCAAAAGGGTGCTCGCAAGCGCCCCCTTTGCACTGGTGCAGGTTCCGCACGGACTTCTTCCCAACAGTCAAAGCGGGATTACGTCATGAAAGTGCAGACTTAGAGGAAGACCACAAGGGTTTAGGGTGCTATTTGGGACAGGGCCTAAGATGTTTCACCAGAAAAATGAGCCCAGTAATCACACGTGATTCAAGCGTCTCAAACTGTTTCTGCTAAGATACTAAAGTCTGCAACCAAACGTCCTCAAACATTTCCCATGAAACTCTTCCAAGATCAAATGATATGAGATGTTTTCTCTTTTGCTCCCCAAGGCTGCATTTATTTGATCAAAAATACAGTTCAAACAGTAATATTGTGAAATATTATTGCTATTTATAAGTATCTTAGTGTTGGTTGATTCACTGACATTTTCTCATGACTCTGTTTGTATATATATAAAACATACATGTTATATATGCATCACGTGTAATGGTCAAAAATGTGTGTGTGTGTGAGAGAGAGAGAGATATGAACCCACTTTGTTGTTGTGAAAATCAATTCTTTATAGGCCTGTAAGGCAGCAGTTGTTTAAAACCATCTGAAGATTTGTTGCTGTTTCTTCTTCTTCCTCTATTTGTAACAAGAAATATATAGTCTAGATTAAATAACACGGCTTTTCCTGCTGACAGAAGCAGCGATTTATAGTCCAGCTTGAACCTGAAATGTGTTTTCTGTTTGGTGATGTGAAAACATTTTATCTCCTTTATTCTCTGAACAGGCAGAGGAACATTTGTAAGATAACCAGTGCGTTTCTACGATAAAGTTTAATGAGTTTTTTTCAGCTTCTGGTGTTCATGTGTCAGTAACCGCAGGTCGTTCGTCCACAGACGCTGAAGATCCATCTGCAGGACTCTGGAGAAGATAAGATCACAGACTCACGAGTCCACCTGAGATAATGTTGTGCTTTGCAGTTTGAATATCTCATGATAAAATTGCAGTAAAATGGTATATAAAAGAGGTCTACCCAAGCCCAGTTCTACAGGGGTGCTGAGTTCCCTCAGTTGAAACTGTAATAATATCATATTGGGGAAGCAGTTATTCTCTATTTTATGTTTATGTCTCAATTTTATGTTTTGTAGTATAAATAGTGCGAGTAGTGTGTTCACACTGAAAATTCCCAAAGTACTCAATTACCCGAAAAACAGTGTGAAATGTTGGGCACGTCGGCTGCGTCCGAAAGCTTAGGCAGTGACTTGTTGCTTATCTAGCCTATCAGGCAATGCAGGCAGCGTTTGCGCACAAAGGTGCCTCACGAAACTGATTTGGGACAGACTTCTGAGACAACAGTTTAAAGGGATAATTCACCCTGAAATGAAAATGAAGTCGTCTTTTACTAACCCTGCAGTTGTTCTAATGCCCTATGTCCTTCTATCTCTTTTCAGACCTCAAAAGGAGATATTTTAAAAATTCCAACCTGTAATGGTAGTGAATGGCGACAAGGCTAAAACTTTACAAAAAGGATACAAACGTATCACGCAATGATTCAGTGAGACGCGCGCCATATATGGAAAGTGTTTAGGAGGCATACTATATATTCAGAAAAAACACTGAACCGCGTGTGATATCGTCGTATGCGGTCGTATGCTCTGGCTGTACTTTGATATCATTCACGCTGCTGATGCATCTGGCAACACCTAACAACCCCAGCCCCTGACGCAAGCGGTTCTTATGCTGCATTCCAGGTAGTTTTTTGAGCCGTAACTTACGACTTCAAACCAATACTTTGTAGCATTCAAGGCAAAGTCAGGCCAAACTGCCTGAGCGCCAGGAATTGTGGTAGCTATATGCAAACAAAGCATAGCGGACCATACGGGGTTTATGCTCATTTACAATCAATTCTAGCAACAAAGGTGCTTACTCCTTGCTTATTTGAGGAAAAGCTGGCTCTTTGGGTGTCGAAAGACAAAGAACCGATTTGAAACTAGGCTCTGGCTTTGAACCAGCGCTCAAACTGCCTTAGAGACGTTGCCGCTGTTCTTCTGGATTTACAGTAGTCGTTCTCAGTTTTTTTCTGTTTCTTCATGTAATCACAGACAGACTCAATGATGGCGAGATCAGATCACACCGGCTGTTGTCAGACTCCATGTGCATACATAGATTATTACAATTAATGGCAAAAATTATTGTTTGGATATTTCATACTGACACACTACAGCAAAATATAAAACTGGCTTAAAACCATTTTTGGGGTGAAAATACTAATGTGCCTAAGACTTTTGCACAGTAGTGTACATTGGGTATGTTGTTGTTATTATTGCATACTGTAAATATAATATACTACAACTAAATGTAATTAGCATCTAACAATCCTTTACACTTCACACTATTTTCACATTATATCCTTATATATATATATACAGTAGTGGAGTTGTGAATGCTAAATGTAAATCTTAAACTGTTATATTTTCACAACATTGTTGGTTTTTGCACTTTAAATATGCAAATAAACTTCAGTAAATAAACAAAAAAAAAAACAGAATTAATTGCAGTCATGCCTTCTGGTCTAATGGTCTTTATTGTATGAACTTTACAGAGAAAATCCAAACAATCATCTGCGATCACAAGACAAAGAATCTGAATCAAAGTAGAAATATGATTTTTTTCTTTTTTATTTGTTCAAATGTACTTTGTACAAAATATTCTTTGTCACGTAAACAAATTATTATTTTTTTAAATGGCACAGTTAAACTTGTGCGACATCAAAATATAGTGATATAACACATTACAGTTTGTCTCTTCAAATAAGTTAGACACACAACATTTGCACATTGCCGACTTTAAACGGCAAACGATTACAATTTGTCCAGCAACTTTGTCATCAGAGCCTCGAAACCCTGCTGAGCAGACCTCAGCTGTGCTAGAGTCTCGTCATGACGTCTCTGACAGGCTTCTTCTGAGTCCTGCAGAAACTGCATCAATTCACAGTCCACCCTTTGACGCTTAAGAGGAGGTGTTGGTGGGGAAGTTGGTGGTGTCTGTGTCGTGTCACTGCTGCACTGTCCTGATGCTTCAGGTTTGCGCACATTCAGACCGACTGATGTGCCGACCACAGGAAAGACCATGTCATGCTGCCCTTTCAGAAGTGCGTCCATTTCTGAATAAAACTTGAAACGGATGCTCCCCTTCTCTCTAGGTTTATTGCTATCTTTTATTTTTTGTAGGCCTCTATAAGTGTATTCCACTTCCTGGCCACCTTGTCAGGGCAGAAAGACTGCAAGAAATGTGTGGACAACTTATCCGCCGCATCTCTCCACAGATGCTTTTTGCTGCGCATTGCCGATTTGAGCCGTGCATTCAGCTCTTCCAGAGTTTTGGGGAGACCTTCGCCTTCTCTCTCGATGTGCTGCCGCATAAGGTTGATCAAAAACAAAGTCTGCTCTTTGCTGAAGCCGTCATTTGCTGGCAATGGAATGAGTGATGGTAATGTGTTGGATGCAGCATCACTGTTCTCCGGGTTGCTTTCTGAAACACGCATAAAAGCAACAGGTTAGCAAGCACAACATTATTAGCATTATTAGGGGCCAAGCACCGAAGGTGCGGATCATTAGATTTCTTATTATTATTATTTTTCTTCCACCATTGGTGTCTATGGCAGCCCATAGAACCGCTTGCTGGATCAGTAACCACACCAAATTTGGAGTCTACTTTTGCGAACTCCTCCTAGGCCGTTCCTCCGATTTGCACGAAAATTGAACCAGATCATCGATAGGTGGTGCCAACAAAAATGTATGGAATTCAAGTTGATTCGTAAATCTTTTTCGATAAACGCGCAAACAAATTTTACGTAGCGCTGCGAAAATACACGTAAGGCTATATCTCTGCGACGTTTTATCGTATTCAAACCAAACTTGGCACATTTCATCACAAGCATGACCTGAGGACACATGCTGTGTTTTGGCGCAGCGCCACCTACTGGTCCGGAGATACGAAAAATGGCTTATAACTTCTGAACCATTTCTCCAAAAATCATCAAGATAGATTTGGGGTGTCATGCCGAGTCGACTGATATCCAATTTTACAATGTCAGCCATTTTGAATTATGGGCTAAAATTAGTGGTGGGCATAGATTAATTTTTTTATCTAGATTAATCTCACTGTGATTTTGAAATTAATCTAGATTACAATGGCTCATTTGAATTCTGCCGAAGGCATTCAGAATATGTGTGCTACCCAAATAATGACTGGTGCTTTCACACTTGGTTCGATTGCCTGGACTGAATCAGAGTTCGATTGCTCCCCTCCCCTGCTGGACCGTGTTCATATGATATTATTTGGGTCTGAACCGGGGTGCGTTTCAGCATCAAAGCAGCAGCTGTTACTTGGTAACGACGTTGGGCGAGAAGGTGGCAAAATTATTAGCGTTGTTCACCTAACTTTTATATTTTTGCGTGTTATTTAGCCATTTTTATATACACTTGCGTCTATCTGCCGGGAATGTAGCTACTGCAAATGCTCTAAAGAACGCTGACGACGAGCAGAAATAAGATGTACAGCTCTCTGCTTACAGAACGTCAGTCACGCTCGTCAGGACTCGAAAAGTGCGCTCGCGGTGCGCACCCGAGTTCGGAAGACAGCGTTCACGCTTGATGTGGTAATTTCACAGTAGGCATACACGCAGGTTCAGAGACTTGTTCTCGCTCCCTACAGCGCAATTCGGCTAGGTACATCCGTGCTAAAATATCACTGTGAAAGTCATCATAGCTTGCGAAGTATAGACCCAGCTCCCAACCCAACTTTGAGAATAGATTAACTGCGATATTTTTTTTATCGCCCGATAAGAGTCTCACGTTAACGCAGCACGTTAACGCCGATAACGGCCCACCACTAGCTAAAATGCTGTATTTTATGAACACATGAACGGATTGTTACGAAACTTGGTATGGCTCATCACCACGATGCCCTGAAGGAGCCTGAGAAGTTTAGAAACAGCCCCACCTAGTGGAGTTTTTTTCAAATGCTTATAACTTTGGGTGTGGTTGACTTATTTTCAACTTTTTTTGTCTCCTGAATCCTAACGATACCAGACGTGCCAGGTTTCGGCGTATGGTTTGTGCAGCATAGTAATTTAGCGCTTTAAAAACATTAGCTGATATCTTCGAAACCGTTAGTCTGATTGAGACGAAGTGTCAGAAGTTCAGAAACATAGGTCAATAGCAATATGCTAATGCCCAAATGTCAAAATATTGATAGTAAGGGGTAGTAAAATCCAATCAAAGTCAGGTGTCAGTCATTTATTTATGCGTTTTTTCATATAAATGTCTAGAACTCCAAAACGAAATGAGAAATTTTCACCAAATCACACACACAACTATGGGCTCACTCTGATTCATGTGGGGTTTCAACATTTTTGCTTAAAATCCAAATGTCTTTACTCATTTTTGCAGTTGGTCTGCTGCTAGCTTCCTTGTTTGCTTCTGTTGCGCTTGGCCCGTTATTGCTGCTTGCAGCTATATTTATTATTGTTATCTAACCTTTTATGGTGTGCAAGTCTTCAGCTTCAACCATGTTTATCATGATTGTCATGTCCTCATTCAAGTAGTATGTGGTGGGGTCTGATGCCGTCTGGTACAAGGGGCCGGTGAAGGCAGTGCTTCTCTGGGGATCCATGAACATGTTCACGTTGTTGTCCAAATATACTAGAAAAAAGCAAACGATGTTAAATGGATAGTTCAGTCAGTTTTTTTTTTCTCTCATAATTTACTCACTTTCTTCCATTGAACACAAAATATTTTGTAGAAGAACAGTTGACGGCACCGATTGACTTCCAAAAGCATTTTTTTTTCCTGGTTACTCACATTCTTCAAAATATCTCATTTTGTGTGGAAGAAAGAAACTCATGCAGGTTTGGAACAACTTGAGGGTGAGTAACTAAGTAATGGCAACATTTTCATTTTTGGGTGAACTGTCCCTTTAAAGGATTAGTTCACTTCATCTTGTCATCCAAGATGTTCATGTCTTTCTTTAAGTTTTTTTGAGGAAAACATTTGTCTCCATATAGTCGCCTTCAACGCATTACATAATCACGTCGAAGTACCCACCCAGTGCCGAAAAACTACATCTCATTTTCTCCTCCAATTTCAAAATCGGGTGACATTGCTGTTTTTTTTGTAAAAGGTGTTTATACATTTTGGACAATCAATGCATTAACACTACTCCAGAAAGACTGAGCAAAAGGACACTCCCAAAACAAATGGCCAACAGTTTCAGAAGAAACTTCACAAAAAGTGCAGGCTGTATCAATTTTGCTTTTATATGTCTGCAAAAAAAAAAATGGATTGACAGGATAAAATCTTAAAAGAATTTTAGAATATAAGTGTTTGCTGTTATTTGAGGGAATGACCAAACAAACGACCACTTAATATCATCAACAATATTGTTCCGATAAGAGATAATGGACAGAAATGAGGTATCACGGTTCAAAAATAAAGTTGTGGTTTCGTAATTGGATTATTGTATTCCGGGCTGGGGGACAAACAGAAATCCTTGAGCCACTATTGTCTCTGAAGAGCATTCAAATTTCCAAAGAGATGGTCTTGAAAATAGATTCAATTATTTTCTAGAGGCAGGAAATTGGTATCTTGAAATAAAGTCAGTAGTTGAATAGATTATATCATTGTCAAACAGCTGGTTTACTAACATCTACTAACATCTGAAACAAGGATTTCCTCTTATGTAGAATATGTATAAATAAAAAAACTGTGTGGCGAGAAATGATGCTTGTAAAGAAGTCCCCAAGCCAAAAGCGTTGGCTGATGATAGTTGGAGAGTTTTATAGGAAGCTTACGAATAGGATAATTGCACGTGATTACGTAATGTGTGGCGCAAAGCAGTCCAAGACAAGCATTTGTGGTTAAAAAGTATATACATTTTTATTTTTTTTGCAGAAAATGACCAATCGTTTCACTAGATAAGTGATAACCCTCGGCTAGGATTGGGTCGAGCCCTTTAAAGCAGCAATGACACTGCAATTTGGACCGTTGGTTGCCGTTGAAGTCCACTATATGGAAGAAAATCCTGGAATGTTTTCCTCAAAAAACGTAATTGCTTTTTTGACTGAAGAAAGAAAAACATGAACACCTTGGGTGACATGATTAGGGTGAGTAAAATATCATGACATTTTAATTCTGAAGTAATCCTTTAAAGGGATAGTTCACTTTGAAATTAAATTTTGATATGTTTTAGCTTACCTCATGGGCATCTGAGATGTAGGAGTATTTGATTCCCCTGTAGTTTCAATTTTGATCATTTTAGGTCAAACCGTTCTTGTCTGTGCCTCACATAATGCAGGTCTATGGTCACCACCTCAAAGAGCATACACAGAGAAGTCCAAATTAAACAATCCCCCATCGTAAGTACACACTGATGGCCTAAGACACGAAACCAGCGCTTTGTGTGAGAAAACGAACAGTATTTATATCGTTTTTACCTCTTGTACACCACTACGTCCGACTGATCCGAGGGCGCGCGTGCGTGTTTCCTGTTGTGACATTCGTGCGTTCAGGCTTTAGTTTGTTCGTTTTCTCACACAAACCGCTCGTTTCGTGTCTTAGGCCATCAGTGTGTACTTACGATGGGGATTGTTTAATTTGGACTTCTCTGTGTATGCTCTTTGAGGTGGTGACCATAGACCTGCATTATGTGAGGCACAGACAAGAGCGGTAAAATGATCAAAATTGAAACTACTGGGGAAACAAATACTCCTACATCTCGGATGCCCATGAGGTAAGCTAAAACATATCAAAATTTAATTTCAAAGTGAACTATCCCTTTAACATCACGGCGTTGATGCTTTGGGTTAGTTCAAACATGATGAAAACTCTCCATGTTCAAAACGTCATTCACAGAAAAACTGTGCACAATTTCAAAATCTCAGAACAGCCTACATATTTAGATAATACCCCGAAAACTTTGACAGGTGGAACCGAGTCATTCGCTTTTTTTTTTATTTTTTATGTCGAGTCGGTTCTTTTTGATTCGCTCATTTCGAACCCGCTCGTTCGATGCTGCGTGAGGAGCGTGCTTGCGTCATCAACCCAGAACTAAAGTTTGATTCCGTCATACAGCTCGGAAAACGAATCGCTAGTATTTTGCACAGATGATGTCAAAGTATCATGTCCACAGACTGAGGTCGGATAGTGCTGTGTGCACCACTGAGTTTGAGACACAGACAAGCAGAACGCTACTAAACGATATATCCCGACAGTTCCACGTACTGTTGAGACGCTGAGCAGCCATCTTGCACTCTGAAGTCGGGGTTTCTGCTGTTGTTTCGGTTCCTCCGAGTTCCCCCTCCGTCTCATTCTTCAGGATCAGTCGCTGCGTTGATCGCAGCACAGAGGATATCAGTATCCTAAGTCAGAGACAAACTGTTTAAGTAAAGAACACCGTCACAGTAAAGATCATTAAGCATGCATCTCATGTTATGAAATCGGAGTTATTATAACGAGTCCCCACCCTTTGTGTGC
>CM040934.1:36906650-36966650 GCA_023029165.1 Gobiocypris rarus
AAAAAGAAGATAGAAACTTTATTTAGCTTAAAGTCCTTATAACCTTATTTACTATGTTTACACATTACAGGTCTTAGGGAGAACAATTAATCCGTGCAAGTTAATACACAGAAATTATACAAATGCTATTTGCCACTAAAAGTGGTTCTTGGCTCGTAATCATATGGGGAACCACTTTTGGTGCTATATAGCACCATATCTTTAAAGGAGGTGCTATGTAGAACCCATAAGAGGCGCCATATCGCATTTAATTTTATCATCAAAAATGTTGCTAAACAGCACCAACAGTGGTTCTTTGGCTTGTAAACAACTATAGTAACCACCCCAAAGAACCGCTGAAGAACCATACAGGGGCTTAACAGGTTATGGTAGCGGTGCAATATAGCACCTCAGTCATCCCAAAGAACCGCTGAAAAACCACTGAAGCACCAAGATTTGATGCTATACAGCACTTAAAATGGTTCCCCTATGATTACGAACCACTTTTAGTACTATATAGCACCGTTTCTGTGCTGAGTGTTGAACCCAATTAGAGTTTTCTTTGTTTTCATGACAGTATTTATTGTCGTGTGACGTCATGCTGTATGTTTTAATCCAGCAAGTAAAATAGGTATTTAACACAGTTGCTACTATTTTTGAAAACCTCTGAGCAATTAATTTTATTTTATTTTATTTTAAGAGACGTTTTAGAGTTTTTGCTGTGCACTTTAATATATTTGAACCTTTCTTGCCATGAAAATATGCTGGCATGGTGATAAACCACTTTTACACATCCAATTTTGTGTTCTCTCGATTCCCAAACCTCTTTACGCAAAAAGTAGATTAATAGTTAAAATCATGGTTGACTTTTTTTCTTGTTCATTCATCACACTTGAAAAGAAAAGTCAAGTTGAGCGATTTGCATTGTGGAGATATTTTTTACATAACAATTGATGTCGGCATGAAGCAGAAATTCCTAGTCTTTTCTTCTCTGTTGTGACGTATATCCGAGTGAAACTTCTCAGACAAGAACAATAGGGCGGGGCTTGATTTTGTCAGTGGGGAATTGATTGGATGCCTCACTCTTTGAAAAAAGGCTTCATTGGGGTTCTATATGGAACCATAGGGTTCTTAACTCAATTCCAAAGAACCTTTTATGCTGAAAAGGTTCTATATTGACAAGAAAGAACCTTTTGGCACAAAGGTTCTTTAGGCTATTATTCATTCATATATTACATTATTCTGCAATATTTTGAAGTTGTAATTAAATTATGGTTTATTAAATTGTTGTAGTAACTTAATATCACATTTTGATTTTTGAAGGAGAAAAACTGAAATGACACTCTTCGTGTGATATTGATTGACTACATATAATGAGATAAATACATTTCTATGCACTTTGGGTGTGCTTTTTTCAGTATTCATGGGTGACTTTTTTAATGTGAATTACATTTTTACATTTTAGGGTCTTGATGTTTGTCAATAATATGAAATATTTCACCCGGAAAAGTCAAAACAAATGATAATGAATAAACCCCTAAAAGGTTCCATTTAGAACCTTTTTCCTGGTTACAAAGAACCCTACAGGGTGTTTTTGATTGAACCCTTAAAAAGGGATCCATATAGAACCTCTTAGGAGTTCCAAATACGTAGCGCTGATAGAACCTTTTAAGGTTCTATATAGAATCTTTTCTTCTAAGAGTGTGTGGTTTGCTATTGGCCGATCTCATGTGAGTGACAGGTTGCCCCGCCCCCACGGCAGTAAACATGCAATCAGAGACGAGCTGTAAGAGGAAGGGGAAGTTATTTTGATTATAGATCATGAGGCACATTAATAATGACTAAATCATTTATAATAACTACTGTAATATTCCATTCAAAAATTGTTTTGATTTCATAGCAAAAGCACATTTCCTTCCAGTTCTGGCTGTAATAGTATTTGGTTCCTGTGTGAGAGTAATGTTGGAGTGTCCTGTCACGCGTTTGTGTAATAATGTGGGAATCATCAGACAGCAGCTGCTGTGGCTTGACGCTCCGCTGTAGACACATGACAGGCCGACTGCAGGAACGTGCTGAGGTTTCACGTCCCGTGGGATTTAACCAGTGACTCCTGGTGCGGATGCTCTTCATGCTGAGGATGAGACGTTTGCGCTGCAGGTGTAGCTTTAGTGAGGGATCAGGGATCTGGACTGACAGAACAAAGTTTACTTATATCAACTTCAGAAAGTGAGCCGTAAACTTTACTGTAACCACTGCGCCAACAAGCAAAGCATTTCACTTGATTTAAAGAATTTTCCCATATTACAAACCCTGGTCTGAAAATGTAGTTAACATGACTTTTATGCAATGTTGCCATTAGATGATATATTATATTGCACAAAAAAAAACTTTATTTCACATTTTGATTTTTGAAGGAGAAAAACTGAAATGGCACTCTTCGTGTGATATTGATTAATAAATATATACATTTCAATACACTTTGGGTGAGCTTTTTTCAGTATTCACGGGTGACTTTTTTAATGTGAATTACATTTTTACATTTTAGGGTCTTGATGTTTGTCAATAATATGAAATATTTAATCCGGAAAAGACAAAACAAATGATAATGAATAAACCCCTAAAAGGTTCCATTTAGAACTTTTTCCTGGTCACAAAGAACCCTTAAAAAGGGTTCCATATAGAACCTTTTAGGAATTCCAAATACGTAGCGCCTGATAGAACCTTTTCTTCTAAGAGTGTGGTCACAGATGAGCCAGCGAGATGTGCGTCCTCTTTTGAACTCTGACATGTCTCCCAGTATGTTGTGTGGATTGGAATAGCAGTGCTGTTGCTCTGCTAACTCAACCTTCACCCTTCGCTCTCTCCGATGGGATGTAAAATCAGTGAAGACTGGCCACCAGCCGCGCATAGATAATCGTCAAACCTTTAACACTATATCATTTGTTAAATTTTTAGCACTTTTCTGGGTACTCAAAGCGCTGAGGAATCTCCTCAACCACCACCAATGTGCAGCATCCCCCTGGATGATGAGATGGCAGCCATATTGCGCCAGAACACCCACCACACACCAGCTGATTGAAGAAGACACAGAGTATATGAGGATGATTTGGAGGCCATGATGGACAGAGGTCAATGTGGTGCGGGGGTTACACCCCTACTCTTTTTCCGAAGGACATCCGGGGATTTTTTAATGACCACAGAAAGTCAGGACCTCGGTTTAACATCTCATCCAAAGGACAGTTTCCCCATCACTACACTGACCACAGGGAGAGCGCCCCCTGCTGGCCTCATTAACACCTCTTCCAGCAGCTACCTAGAGGTCTCCCATTCAGGTATTGACCAGGCTCAACCCTGCTTAGCTTCAGCGGGAAAGTGTTTTAGTTTGATTGTCCAACCCCTGTAGTTTATCTGTCAAAATGACTGAACGCATAGCAGATTATCCAACAATGTTCTTCAAACTTGGTAAATAACTAGATTTTTTTATATATATATATATTTAAAAGTTTATTAACACTTTGTAATAAGGTTTTATTTGTTAACATAAATGAACTATATTTGTAAACATGATCATATTTTCTTGACCTAGTAAGAACTCATTTTGGACTAATTGTAGCTTGTTTATTGAGGATGCAGGACAACCATCTAGTAAATCAAGACAGTAATCTAGAGGTCATGAATGCATGAACTAACTTTTCTGCATCATAAACAGCATGTTCTGCAGCTTAGCGATGGTTCTGAGGTGGAAGAAGGCTGTTTTGTAACATATGAAATACACAGATCAGGCATAACATTATGACCACTGACAGGTGAAGTGAATGACACTGAATATCTCTTCATCGCGGCTCCTGTTAGTGGGTGGGATATATTAGGCAGTAAGTGAACATTTTGTGTTCAAAGTTGGTGTTAGAAGAAGGAAAAATGGGCAAGCGTAAGGATTTGAGCGAGTTTGACAAGGGCCAAATTGTGATGGCTAGACGACTGGGTCAGAGTATCTCCAAAACTGCAGCTCTTGTGGGGTGTTCCCGGTCTGCAGTGGTCAGGATCTTTTAAAAGTGCGCCAAGGAAGGAACAGTGGAGAACCGGCCACAGGGTCATGGGCGGCCCAGGCTCATTGATGCACGTGTGGAGAGAAGGCTGGCCCGTGTGCACCCCTGTTTAATCTCTGTTGCACCCCCCTGTTTAAATAGACAAAATGGTAACGGTCTAATAGATCTAAACCACCTTAATGCCTGTCCCTGAATTGTATGACCTACCGTAACAAACGTAGCATTAAGATCAACTAGTATTGAGCTGCCTTGGTCAGAAGCTAGAAGTAATTTGTAATACTTCAACAGCATTTAACAAATAAGACTTTATTTGTCAAGACTTGTTAATTAAAACATTTTTGGGTGTGTTTCTCATTCTGCAAAAAATCTTTTGTGTTTGACAGAAAACAGAAAGTTAAACAGGTTTGGGATGGCATGAACATATGTAAATAATGACAATTTTAACTAGTGCATATTTAAAGACTCTGTTTCATTGCATTTTTGTTGTTGCATTGTTAAAAATGATCTGTTCACTCTGGCAAATCTGAGACTTTGTGATGCAAATGTAAAACTCATGACTTGTAGCGTGTGTTTCATTTAAACCTTTGAATGGGCAGAAGTCACTTTTTTAAAGGGGTCCTTGATCATGATTTCACTTTTTTAACTTTAGTCAGTGTGTAGTGTTGCTGTTTGGGCATAAACAACATCTGCAAAGTTACGAACTTTCAAAGTTCAAGCAAAGGGAGATATTTTCTTTTACAGAAATCACTTTATAAGGAACACTTTCGGATCTTTTGTGTGCGTTTCTGGTAATATGTGAGGTAATCGGAGCTACTAACTGTCACAAACTATTGAAGCTCCCCTCTCTTCTTTAAAGGGGGACGGGAGCAACAGCTCATTTGCATTTAAAGGGACACACACAAAAGCGGTGCGCTTTTGCTTACCCTCTGACAATTTTAACATGCAGTGGGGTATATATATTCTGAGTTAAAATTTCACATACACACTGGGGACATCAGAGACATCTTGTAAAAAGGGGCATCATAGGACCCCTTTACGTCTTTAAGAAATGCGTACATCCACTGTATTCCCAGATGTTTCATCTTTTGTGTTTGCATCGCCAATGTCGTAGCGTGATTGAGCAGAGACGGAGAGCGTGTGAAAGCTGAATCTAATGAAATATGAGTTGGATGCTCTGCCTGTCGTTCTTAAATTATTCATAATGACTCGACGTCTGGGTGTTCAGGTCAATGGATGGAGTAACGTGCGTCTCACAATTACGGCTGTTGTGTCTCTGATGAAACTCGTCTCTGCTCGCAGTCTTCCGTTTCATGGCCCGTCACAGGACTTGCGTGCTAAATATATCTCTGCCTTTCCTTCGATAGTATATGACTGTTTCTCTGTCTCTCAGTGGGCCTGACAGCTGTTTCCTGTACGGTGTGTGTGTCGCGATCAATGATCCGGTCACCTGTGGCGATCTGTGACAGGAAACACAGCAGAGAGCGAGAGGAAGATGGACGGTAACGAAGGGAAACAGACTGAAAAGGTTGCAGTAACCAAAAATCATCAGATATTTACCAAGCTGGAAAAACACTGTTGGATAATCTGCAATGCGTTCAGTCATTTTGACAGATACAGAATCTGCTCTGTCAGAAACATTCCCACAGTAACGTGATTAGATCACAGCAAAAATGACTTCTTAATGAGTTTTTAATTCATCTTTTTCAGTGGTTTTCTGGTAAATATATCAAAATTCTTGACAAAAATGTAGGCCTACTTGAGAAGCAATACTGCATGAGATACTAAGGCTTGTTTCAGTTATTATAGTATAATTCACAAACTATTTTTTGTTTTAATTTTAATTTTAGTTAAAGTTTTTGTATGTTTTTAATGTCTATATAACTTTTTAACTTTGAGTTATTTTACTACATCAAGTTCAAATAAATGAAAATGTTTTATTATACAACAATTTTTTACATTTTATTTCATTTCAGTTAAAGGATTAGTTCACTTTTAAAGAAACTTCTGCTGATAGTTTACTCGCTCCGATGTCATCCAAGATGTCCATGTCTTTCTTTCTTCAGTCGAAAATAAATGAAGGTTTTTGATGAAAACATTCCAGGATTTTTCTCCTTATAATGGACTCAATGAATGACAGTTTCAGTGCCGCTTCAAAGGGCTTTAAACCACACCAGACGATGAATAAGGGTCTTATCTAACCAAACCATCGGTCATTTAATTTTTTTTTTTTTTAAAGTTTATGTTTTATGAGCACAAATGTTCGGCTTGCTCCGTTCTGTGATGTGTGTATGTGACGTCACGTGATACGCAGTTACGTTGAAAAGGTCACGCTTGCCGTAGGCGGAAGTACCGAGTCAGTGTTGAACGTGCACATACTCAGTCAAACACCGTTTACTGGGGAGTTAAAAGGTAAAACAACGATGTCGGACGATTTTGATCCTCCTTCCGCTCATTTGAAAACACTGACTCGGTACTTCCGCCTACGGCAAGCGTGACCTTTTCAACGTAACTGCGTATCACGTGACGTCACGTACACACATCACAGAACGGAGCAAGCCGAACATTTGTGCTTATAAAAAAAAAATTAAATGACCGATGGTTTGGTTAGATAAGACCCTTATTCATCGTCTGGTGTGGTTTAAAGCCCTTTGAAGCTGCACTGAAACTGTCATTCGGACCTTGAGCCGTTTGGGCTCCATTGAGTCCATTATAAGGAGAAAAATCCTGGAATGTTTTCATCAAAAACCTTCATTTATTTTCGACTGAAGAAAGAAAGACATGGACATCTTGGATGACATCGGAGCGAGTAAACTCTCAGCAGAAGTTTCTTTAAAAGTGAACTAATCCTTTAACATTTATTTTATTTCAAGTTACAAACATGTGTTTTTTTAATGGTTTTAGTTTCAGTCAACTATAAAAACCCTGGCTTGTTTTGAAAATTGCATCAAGTGTATTTTGTGTTGCTGGCTAAGTATAAAAGTATTTTTACTTTTAAAAACAAGTTAAAAATACAAAATACACTTGCTTTAACCCTCAAAAGTGACCGAAGCCTTGAAATGTAACCTCCTTTTTCAGGAAAACCAATGCAATATATGTTTTTTCAGTAATATTTTTGTATTATTATTTAGAATTTTGAGGGGATTTTATGATACTATGCAATATTTATACCATTTTTATGAGCTATTTTTCCCCATTTAAAAAATAAATAAAAATAAATCTAATATACACTATATTGCCGAAAGTATTGGGACACCCCTTCAAATCATTGACTTCAGGTGTTCAGTCACGTCCATGGCCACAGGTGTATAAATCAAGCACTAGGCATGCAGACGCTTCTACACACATCTGTGAAAGAATGGGTCGCTCTCGGGAGCTCAGTGAACTCAAGCGTGGTACCGGGATAGGTTGCCACCTTTGCAATAAGTCCATTCGCCAATTTCTTCATTACTAAATATTCCACGCTCAACTGTTAGTGGGATTATAACAAAGTGGAAGCAATTGGGAACAACAGCTACTCAGCCATGAAGTGAAATCCCAGAGCGGGGTCAGCACATGCTGAGGGTCACAGTGCGCAGAAGTCTCCAACTTCCTACAGAGTCAGTCGCTCCAGACCTCCAAACTCCTGTGGCCTTCAGATGAGCTCAAGAACAGTGCGGAGAGAGCTTCATGGAATGGGTTTCCATGGCCGAGCACCTCATCCAACCCACATCCCCAAGTGCAATGCAAAGTGTGGGATGCAGTGGGGTAAAGCACGCCGCCACTGGACTCTTAGTAACTAATTGTATATGTGTACTTATAATTCACTTGTGGCTTATTTGATGTAATCTCATTTTATTAAGTCTACACAAATTTGTAGGCTACTAATAGAGTTCCTAAAAAAATGTGTTAAAAACTGTTTATTCCTACTCTGCTCTTCTCTGAGAATAACATTTGAATTTGTCGATCTGTAGGGGAGACACACATTAGATTTTAAGATTGACTAAGATTAAGAAAGTTTTATTTAAGTTCAAAACAAGCAAGTAAGATCTCTGTTATGATCCGTCCAACTGATCCGTGACCTTCCAGCAACGCTGCTTTTTTTGTCCAGTTGAACGGCCAAGGTCGGACTGTCTGATCGCTCTTTCTTCATCTGTTTTACTTTTCTCAATTCCATTGAAGTTTCACATGCGTGTTTGCCTTTACGAAAGACAAATAAAGGTGAAATAAAAAAGAGACGGTGGAGCGATTGAACAAGACGCGGAGGTCAGGGAAGAGAGGCGGCCGCCTTTGCTCGCGCTTTCTGCGCTACAGTAATGATGCAGAGTTTGAGTTGACGCTTTGAACACGTAGACTTACCCCTGACACACCAAAGCACCCGCTGCTCCAGAGAGAGAAATGGAGGAAGAAGGAGAGAGAGAGTATGAAAGGGAAAGATGTAGAGCTGTGGGCTCCCCGGGGACCCCTGGAGAACAGGCTTCATCCTTCACACGAGTCAGATTCCCGCTCCTCTCCCGTCACTATGGAAACCCCTCGTTATTTCATTTTCTGGAAGACGCCGCCACCGCAGTCGATGTGTGTGTGTGGATGGAAAAGATGGACGTTTCCGCAGTGTGGGATCTGATGTGGACTGATCGGCCTCTTGTCCTGATTAAACCCTGAGCAGATGTTTCTGAGAGGGCTTTCGCACTCGAAGCTTTCACCCGCTCTGTCATTACTTTGTGTTTGTGGTGCTCAGTGTTGGGAAAGCAACTTTTGAAACTAGTTTCTCTAGTCGATTGCCAGCATTGTTAGTTTTTATGTGCAGTTATGCTCTGATCTAAAATATTTTGTTTGCTAGCTACTGGGTCTCATTTGCCATTGTCATTTTTGTTGAATGAAATGCAATACTTGGGTCTTCCTAATTTTGGGGTGTTCATTCCAAAAATAGCACTGCTTTTTGCAGTAACACGTCACACTTTCTAGCAAAATATGATTTAATATTCATGGCATTTTCCCTTTGATAACCTATGTGTAAGGTGAAGAAGTCTTGTATTATCCATTAAATAGCAGAAAACTGCCACAAAGACATGATTCCTGTTTCCATCTGTTCAATCCACAGCCGATTTTTCACATGCATGACATTATTTTATGCCTAATCCTGATTTCAAGGATTGAATTTTTGGTTAGGAAAAGAAGAAAATATTTTTTTGCTACATCTGTGGGTGTTTTACTACATACAGAAAGAAAATTACAGATTTTGTAAAAAAAATAAATAAAAATGGGCCAGCTTATTGCAGACATCCCAAGTCTCCCGGAGTCTCCTGTATGTTGGTGGCGGCTCCCTGATACCCACAAATTAGTTAAAATTGATTTGGTTGTTTTAACGCAGTGATTGGGTTGTCTAAAGCAAATATTTAACCCAACAGCAGGGTTAAAACAACCCAGCTGCTGGGTTAGTCCATATATGACTCAACATTGGCTTAAAACATCCCCCCAAGTTTTTTAGAGTGTGTCATCACTAGCACGCAATGAATTATGGGGTAGGCAAGGCTGCAAAGGATCCATCTGTTGTATCCTTCATTTCACCGGAAACAAAGGATGCATTTGAAGGAGCCTTCGGAATGGGACAGCCTTCGTTGCGGCACAGTGATGCAATCTGCCTTCGAAGGATGCAGCCTCTGAATTGGGATGCAACATTATTTGGATGGAAGTGCATTTAATTGAACAAAAGTTGTATATAAGATAATTTAATATATTTGGTCAATTTTACTGAAATTGAAAATCTGTAACCAACTTTTAGGAGTACAAGAGCATACCTCAAACTAGTCCACATGGACTAAAAGCCATATTAGACTAAAAGCCTCAATCTTTATCATGGACACTGTAATGGAAAGTGACAATTTTCAGTTGTGTAGGAAACCACTTTTTACCACCATCACAGCTTTCAGAACCACCTTCATTTCTTCGTCCTGCTGTAATAACATGTGAATACAGCCTTGTCTACAACAGAGATCATACATTTTTAAATCTACCTTACCTAGAAACATGTTCGCCGCTGTATTGTTTAAATATAAATGTACCAGACTGTCGGGATACCACACAAAATGACTTTTTGCAGGTTGGGATGTCTGTTATTGAGTGGTGTGACTTGTCTGAGCGATCAGACCTACGAAAAAGAGCTCCAAAAATCCCATAGACTTACATTGATGGAATGTTCATGATTTTGAATTTCAACTGTCACATTTGATCTTCATAGCCACACCCTAGCAACCAGTTACAGCACCCTAGCAACCACCCCATATTTTAGCTTTATTTAGCAAATCAGCATTTTTTTTCAAGACACTGTATGCACAATAGTATTTTCACAAAGAAATCTGTCAATTCACAACAAAAATACACAAACTAATTTTGTTTCTTAACCTTATTCCAATGTTAACAAATTTTATGTGTTCTAAATGAGAATGCTCGAGATTATGGATTTGTATAAACCATGTCCATTCAAAACTTTAATAAAGCCTTATTAGTTTTTATAGTCAACTCTCCTCTAAAATATTTTGTTGACTAGAAATTGGATCTCATTTTCATTTTTGGAATTGAAATTCCCATGAAAAATGTGTAATTCTGTGTGTTTGCACTAATATAGCCTTGTTCTAATATTAATACACAAACCATGAAATCCCATCGCTCAAACTATAACTCTGCTTTTCTTACTCTTTCACATATGATGAAATATATGTGTGGTTTCAGTCATTTGTAATTTGGATAGATCCGCATGCAGAGTGAATGAGACCAATTGCTCTTTTTTTTTTAAGGATTAAATTTTTTTTTAAACATTTATCAAGTAATCCCATGCAATCCACTGGAAGGTCATGGACAGGTTGTGGAAGTTCACCGCTGGGGGAACCCTGTGTTAGCTCCTCACCTTCACACGCAGCTGAACAAACTCTTCCTCTGGCTTTGTTACTGCGGTGAAATGAGGTAAAGCTCTGTGGAGTATCGGCAGATTAAAACAGCAAACGCAAAAACCTGTGAGCCTCGTTCTGTGAGTTCGCCTAGAAAGTTTGAGAGATTGTCACTGTGGCTTTGTGCTTCTTAAAACTCTTCAAAACTTTTCATGTCAAAGAAAATATGAAAGTGTTTTAGTGCTTAAATGATTTATCTGACAGCTGGTGAAATAATTGCAGCAAAACCCAGAAATTCCCTTAAAAACTAACCATATAGAAGTGTTTTATCATGTGTGTGTGTGTGTGTACAGTATATTTAGTTAAGTTTGGAAGTACATGTCAGCTAACTCACTGTATTTGTAGACTGTTAGATCAGGGTTAGTAGAATACGTTGGCATGTAGCAAATCTACTTATAGTCAGTAGTTGTAGTCTGTTGAGTGTTAGTGTTAGCAGATATTCAGCATACAGTCTACTAATCCTCTAGTGAGTTGACATGTAGTTAGTGCACTCTAAGAAACACTGGGTTAAAAACAACCCCAGGGGCTGGGGAAATATAGGACAGAACACATGTTGGGTTAATTTTACCCAGCATAGTTAATTCATATTTACTGTAATACTAGCTGCTTCTTTTTCTACTTCATACAAGAATTAATGTTTATGGATTAAATTAAATCCAGTAAACTTTTTTTTAAAACAACCACTGGCTTGCATGATAATTCCTTTATTTTTGATCCATGTACAGAAAAAACTACCCAAACACTGGGTTGTTACGTCTGACCCAGGATCTGAGTAACACAAAAACTACCCAAACACTGGGTTGTTACGTCTGACCCAGGATCTGAGTTACACAAAAACTACCCAAACACTGGGTTGTTACGCCTGACCCAGGATCTGAGTTACACAAAAACTACCCAAACACTGGGTTGTTACGTCTGACCCAGGATCTGAGTAACACAGAAACTACCCACACACCGGTTTGTTATGTCTGACCCAGGATCTGAGTAACACAAAAACTACCCAAACACTGGGTTGTTACGTCTGACCCAGGATCTGAGTTACACAAAAACTACCCAAACACTGGGTTGTTACGCCTGACCCAGGATCTGAGTTACATAAAACTACCCAAACACTGGGTTGTTACGTCTGACCCAGGATCTGAGTAACACAAAACTACCCAAACGCTGGGTTGTTATGTCTGACCCAGGATCTGAGTTACACAAAACTACCCAAACGCTGGGTTGTTATGTCTGACCCAGGATCTGAGTTACACAAAACTACCCAAACACTGGGTTGTTATGTCTGACCCAGGATCTGAGTTACACAAAATCTACCCAAACACTGGGTTGTAACGTCTGACCCAGGATCTGAGTAACACAAAACTACCAAAACACTGGGTTGTTAAGTCTGATCCAGGATCTGAGTAACACAGAAACTACCCAAACACTGGGTTGTTACATCTGACCCAGGATCTGGGTAACACAAAATCTACCCAAACACTGGGTTGTTATGTCTGACCCAGGATCTGAGTTACACAAAACTACCCAAACACTGGGTTGTTATGTCTGACCCAGGATCTGAGTTACACAAAAACTACCCAAACACTGGGTTGTTATGTCTGACCCAGGATCTGAGTTACACAAAATCTACCCAAACACTGGGTTGTTAAGTCTGATCCAGGATCTGAGTAACACAGAAACTACCCAAACACTGGGTTGTTACATCTGACCCAGGATCTGGGTAACACAAAATCTACCCAAACACTGGGTTGTTACCTGACCCAGGATCTGAGTTACACAAAACTACCCAAACACTGGGTTGTTACGTCTGACCCAGGATCAGAGTAACACAAAACTACCCAAACACTGGGTTGTTACGCCTGACCCAGGATCTGAGTTACACAAAAACTACCCAAACACTGGGTTGTTACGTCCTGACCCAGGATCTGGGTAACACAAAAACTACCCAAACACTGGGTTGTCACGCCTGACCCAGGATCTGGGTAACACAGAAACTACCCAAACACTGGGTTGTTACGTCTGACCCAGGATCTTGGTAACACAGAAACTACCCAAACACTGGGTTGTTACGTCTGACCCAGGATCTGAGTTACACAAAAACTACCCAAACACTGGGTTGTTACGTCTGACCCAGGATCAGAGTAACACAAAAACTACCCAAACACTGGGTTGTCACGTCTGACCCAGGATCTGGGTAACACAGAAACTACCCAAACACTGGGTTGTTACGTCTGACCCAGGATCTGAGTTACACAAAACTACCCAATACTGGGTTGTTACGTCTGACCCAGGATCTGAGTTACACAAAAACTACCCAATACTGGGTTGTTATGTCTGACCCAGGATCTGAGTTACACAAAAACTACCCAATACTGGGTTGTTATGTCTGACCCAGGATCTGAGTTACACAAAAACGAACCAAAGACTGAAATAAATATATATAAATAACCCAAAGAATTTACCCAAAAGGCTAGAAAAAAATAACCCAATATGTTTTAGTGTAGAATGTCTAAAGTTGACCATCAAAATAAATTGTTTCCGAAATATGACTTTAGTTTACTTTTACCGCAGCGGATCAGATCAGTGTGTGTTTTCCTACAGAAAAGCTCTCGGGATGACAGATAGTTGCGTTGCTCCTGAGGGATTTCACATGTAAACACTGAGCGTCGGAGCCGTTCACAACTTCCCCTCCGTTCATTCGGCTCCTGTGATTTCACTGTGCCAGACTGCTAATGAGTTACACTAGGGAGGTGTGTGTGTGTGTGTGCGCGCAGGTGTTTGGTCTTCAATCTGTGCAGTGTGCAGGACTATCCCAGGAGGATGAATTATATATCAGTACTACACTGTTCAGCAGCGATATATAGACAGCTTCTGAAATGTCAACATTGTTGTACAGCCTTCTATAGTCTATATGAATAGAAAGTTCAAAAGAACAGTAATTATCTGAAATTGAAAGCCCCTTGTTTTCAACATTGATAATAATAATAAATGTTTTTTTTTTTTGTGTGCCATAAATTAGAATTATTTCTGAAGGATCATGTGACACTGAAGACTGGAGTAATGATGCTGAAAATACAGCTTTGATCACAGGAATACATTACATTTTAAAATATATTAAAATAGAAAAAAGTTATTTTAAATTGCAAAAATACAGCCTTGGTGAGCAGAGGAGACTCGGCCACCCACGTGATGTAAAAGAACACGTGATTCATCGGACCAGGCCACCTATTTCCATTGCACCGTGGTCCAGATCTGATGCTCACAAACTTATTAAAAGTTGCATCTAGATAAACACATCTGCCTTTGTCATTCAGACATGTTTCACCATGACCGCAGCACTGAACTCTTGTTATTAGCGACACTGGTGGCCGTTCAGTGAACTGCAGAAGCAAACTTATTGCTCGTAGCTGCACACAAGAGACTGAAAGGGATTCAAGGCCCTAATACTTACATATCTTTGCTTAACAGTAAAAAGAAGTTGTGAATAGCCTTCCTTTGCAGATATAATGTACAGCATCCACCCTGCGGAGAGCGACGTTTAGAGGAATTAATGTTAGCTGCGTGCTTTTCCTCTCAACACCAAAACAAACACACACAAAAGACAGCCATGGGGAAACAGCAGATCAGAAAGCATATGATCGAAGCGATTCCAGCTGTGCGATTCACCGGCATCACGTCGAGAGATGAGGTAAAATCACACTTATGATTCTTTTGATTTTAACGTATATTCAAGATCTTGTAGATCCGTCTATGAATTAATCCATTTTCCTAGCATGACACATTGACATTACAGTACAGAATGGGTCCTTTTTGGCAGTATCCTGAACGTTATAAGCATTATTTTAATAGTTTTGTGTGTTCGTTTAACGGAAGAGAGACTCTCGGGAGCAACCGTCACATCCTTTTGATTTTCCCGGCAAAACCGACCCATACAAATCGGTCACAACTTGCTCATAGTTTACTGGCAATGAAATAATTCATACATAAGTTCATTCATATAGCCCCTTTACGTTAAATATGGAGTTTTGTTGTGTGTTAGAGATTAACTGAATAGTTAAGCCTCTACATTTTGCAAAGTGAACTTGATCGCACATCTGATGGATTGACCATTTGTGAGAATAACAACTGAATGATATTCAGTATTTTTAAGTCACTTAATGTAAAATATTTTTACTGCTCTTACCGGAGACTGCTGTGATATGATTGATTAGATTTTTTCCCCTCATCTCTAAATGCACATTAAGGCACAACATGTAAGATGTTTGGTTTAAAATATCCAAAAACCACTCGAACAATGTCATATGATTTTTTGACTTGTGTACTTACATTATCCCAGATGTTTCCAAGAATGTTTAAATCCAGAGAAATAAGGACATGGACCATGTCCATGCGTTGCCTATCAATGACATCATACCCACATTACCCCCGATTTCCGACTGAACCATGGAAACACCAAAGATGCTTTAATATATCATGTGTTTTATGAGCAACTCTTTGGATACATTCAGCAACAAAGAACGAATCATTGTTATATAGTCTTATTATTTAAATCTGGTTTTCCTGATTTACCGCGGGTAACATGTTTTACCATGCCTATATCTCTCTCTCACAGCGGAGTGAACAAGTCGCTCATAGTAGCTGCAGAGCGAATGCACTGAGTAGCATTATAACATAGCTTTCAACACACTCAAATGTATGTGATAAAACAGCGCTGCGCTACCCCACATATGCATGAGTACAGGGCCGGCCCTGACCAATTTGCTGCCCTAGGCAAGATTTTACTTGGTGCCCCTTGTGTCAAGGTTTAGCACTAACGTTAGGTTATCAGTCTAAGTTGTGGAAACACTGGTACTGTTTTATTTTTGTAATGTAATTTGTTGTTTTATATGTTGGTTGTGTTTTTAAAATTGTACCCTGAATCTAGTCCATTCTACCTATATATACACACACACACACACCTACGCCACATTAAAGCCTAAACACAAATAGCAAGAGTAATTGCATCTAACATTAGTGCACTATTCATTGAGAAATTGCTAAAGTGTTTGTTTTCCAGTAGATGGCAGCAAACTTCCACTAAACTATGCACATTCACGAATTAAACTGAGAAATTTAGATATTTAATGTGCATTTTACAAAATGTTTTGCTATTTTAAATAAGTCTGTATATAAATATCATTACTAAATTCGGAAAATACATTTTAAAAATGCCATATATCCCCTTAAAATTGCACAACTGTAAAAATATTAGGCTATTAAAAAAGTGATGTGTTAACAAAAACTGACATACATTTTTACAAAATCACACTGAGTACCCAGAACAGCTGCTTGCATAAAGTTTAAGGTAAAAATAACTGGAATTAATTAGTGAACATTTGTATTTTACTATGCAATTAGATAAACAGTTCATTCATCACTTTACCTCTGTCTTTATCCCCTTATTCCTTATCTTCCCTGCATCAGAGGGCTTCAGTCTTTTTGACACCGTGAAATCAGCCATCCGTCATAAATAATCAGGCAACTTTCACTGTCTGGTGCGAGCGACCAAGCATCCTAAAAAAACGAAAGCAATCCTGTCTACATCAGATGCGCGAGAGGCGACGCGACACAACACATTCCCTATACGGTAAACTGATTGGGTTCTATATCTGATGCACTAAAGCACTGGCTGGGTGGCTTTTTTGGTAATATTTCGAATGAATATGAATAAAATAGTACCTGAAATAAAACCGGAAAAATATTGGCGCCCTAGCATTTGCCTATTTGACCTATGCCGCGGGCCGGCCCTGCATGAGCAGAAGAAGCGGAAGCTGCGCTGCTGTCGAGCCGTGTGTCGTGCTCATCTCCCATTAGCAGTCGCTCCAGCAGCCGCTTTAACAGCTTTCAGTCCCACCCTGCTTCATACTACAGTAACATTAATACATCTTCAATGCATTAGCTCATCCATAAATGGCCAAGTCCCATTGCATTCTTTTCCACCTGCTATGTACGATTCCGCGAAATCAAGGCGTTATCAAGCGACACCTTTGTTTTGAATAAGCGATATCTAACGGCAAAATTTACATATTGTGCCTTAAAAAGTTGGGATTTGTAATTTTCCACGTCATTCAGAAGCATGTCTTTCATCTAAGTGAGTGGTTCTTGACCAGAATAATGCGCTGATAGTCAAAAGCCATCTAAAGCGTTTGGAGAGACGTGTGGAGCGTTACATCCAGCTGTCTGTTGTGTCTCGCTCATCTGTGAATGTAAAGAGCAGTACAAACACTCTCCACCTCACGATTAAACACATTATCTGCTCATTGGTCATGTAATTGTTCATCCGTCTTGATGGTTGTAGAGAGGTTTGCTGGAGGACAGTAATAAAGTAAAGCAGAGGTGGAAGGCAACAACACCTGTAAGTGACTGAATACTAGGCCGTGGTATTAAGATGTGTTCTGGTCGATCGGATCACAAGTGGATGACACTGAATACAGGAGTAAACAGGGCTCAAAACGCTTCTCCACTTTCAAACACTTCCAGAGGTACTCATAGTGTAAACGCTCATGTGGTCGAATGTGTTCAGACAGCTTCAAAAGACCGGCTACTCTCCGTGGTATCCAGACAGGATTTAAACTTTGTCGACTGGAGATGAAAAACGTCCCAAGCCCAATGTTCTCCCACCATTCCTGATCTCTAACACACAGTGTTCGGCTGGTCTTGCGTCTGTCAGAGAAACTAAAGCTGATCTCCGTGTGTTTTCCTGTCATCTCCGGTGTGTTCACATGTAAATTGTGTGAGCTCATTTCATCCATTAGATTTGAAAAAGCCTATACATTTACCCGCCCATAGACCTTCCCCTCGAAGAAATCAGGACAGAAGTGGTTTAAAGTAGACAAAAGAGACGGATTAAAACACCAGGTGTAAACGGGAATGTGTCTCCCTCGCCTACTTGTGATCCGATTGACCAAAGCACATCTTAATAGTAATACCAGGACCCTAGAGGGAAAACGCCCCACAAAAAATCTCTTAAATAAGAGCTAACATTATATATAGCTTCATATTTAGCGTTCCAGAATTTATTGTTTTACCCTCATAAAAAAAACAAATCAAAATATCAAATGTAATATTTCAGCTATATTATGCTATTGTAGACCCTGCTGAAGCACAGTGTGCATCATGTATAATGTAGTAGTGTGTGTGATGATCAGAGCTGCTGTCAGACGAGTGTGTGTGTGTGTGTGACGGTATTCTCCTCCCACTCTCTCTTCTCGCTCGTCTCTCTCTCTCTCTCTCGCTCCATCACTCTCGCTGGTGTTCCTCATCTGTAGCCGGTGGATCGCAGGAGCCGTATGTGTTGCGTTGTGTTGTTGGGGAGCGCGTGCTAATCGCTCAGGATCGCGAGCGTCTGTGAGTATTCACTTCTGCAGTCAGTGTGTGTAGAGACGGACAACTCAAGTGTGTCTGAGAGTTTCTGTGCGGTAGTGTTCTCAATGTGCGTCAACCTTAAATTCTATTCTATTCTATTCTATTCTATTCTATTCTGCTTTGTTTAAATATTTCCATTACTGGTCAATGTTGGTGATGATTTTTGGTATTGTAGGAGGTCGTAAGTAAAGTAATTTGAATGGAGAGAGAACAAATGATGGGAATGTTTGGGAAAGCATTTACTGTGTGTGTGTGTGTGTGTGTGTGTGTGTGTGTTGTGGTCATTAGTAGTAACTCCTCAGTAGTGTCTCTTTCTGAACAACATATGTTCATTCATACTGCTGTTTGTTTGTTTGTGCAACAGAAGATTCATTACAGGCTTTTCTTTCTGACTCACTGAATGAGTTTCTGATTCCCAGTTGTGTTTGATGCTGGTGTCTTTGATTAGTGGAGCTTGTTGCGTCGAGCCACTAGTGTTGCTCATGAAGGTGTTAGTGATTTAAACAAGCCTGTGAAACAATCCGAAGCATTAAAGGTCAGTGTGTATGTAACTCACCCTTGTTGAGGATTGGCATGTTTTCACTTTACTAAAGTGCCTGAAGTCAGGAGTTTAACCCTTTAAATGCAATTAATGAATATTTATCAGTGTGCCTTAATTAGTGAGATGGAGCTGATCTGGGATCTGTGCTCCTGTTTCATTTAGGATATCTTGCTTGGAGGCTGGATCTCATTATATGTTAACTCTTTATTTTTGTTATAAACAAATGTATTGCATGAGTTTTCCAAAAAGTCGCAATGTTTTTATTTTCTTCTTGTGGCTAAATTAGAACTTGTGTTTCTTATTAGATCTTAATAAATGTAATTTTTCTTTTCTTCTCCATTATTTACCTAAGGTTGATATTTAAGGTGCTTAAAATGCAATTAAAATGCAAAAATAATCTTTTATGTTTAGAACTAAGATAATTAAGACTATTTTAGGTCCTGTAAGATTAGTTTGTAAATTTTTGTGTGTTTTATTAAATTTTTCTTATTTTTATATTTAATTTTACATTTTTTATTATTATTGTTTTTAAAAATATTATTATTAATAATTTGTATTTTTTTATATTGAATTTTTTTTTTTAATTTAATGTATTATTTTATTTTATTTGTATTTAATTTAATTTAATTTTAGTTGTGAAATGTGTGACCTGGACACATTTTTACGAGATTGTTTTTCTTCACGTTTCCTTGTATTAAAGCCCTGTTGTTTTAAAGCGGGTTGGGAAGTACAGTGTTTGTGATGTTTCCAGGATGGTAGCGTTGTAGTTCCCTCAGCGGCTCTGTGTCAGTGATTTCTCTATGAACACAACCACAGATGGTGCTTTGTCATGTTGTAACACTTGGGCTTTGACTAAACCGCCGCTGTACTCTTCACATGCGCTCCTGTGAGGTGTTGTTGATGATGCAACAGCCCTTCAGAATTTGAAGAGTAAAGCAGGATGCAGAAGAAATGTACATTATACTAGTCACAGGAGATTAAACTCCCTGAGCCGCTGTGCGCCGCTAAATCTACTCCACTTTCATTTGTCTGCGAGGAGCGCGCGGGAGAGAGAGCGTTTGGAGTGATGCGGAGGGAATGGCGTGGGTGTAGCGGGGAAGATAACTGTCATCGCAGCACACGCCGCTCGCCTATACACAGTTTTGTGACAGTAAGTGTCAGTTTTTAGGGAGGAAAGTGTACAGGCTGTTCTCGTCTCAGATGTGTGTGGTCCCATCACTGTCTTATGAGATATGGAAGGTTGTTCAGCTCTAAATCAGACGCTTGTGTCCAAGGAAACAATGTGAGGCTCACTGTGAGGATGAAGGTCACGGCAATCCAAACATGGCTGCATCCCAAACCACACACTTCTGCTGCACAGTGAAAGTATGTACTTCAGCACTTTTGACAGCATGTTCAAGCACTTGCACTAGAAACCAGGCTGTATGTATCTCTGACTTTAAATGATCAATATTGACCCTTAAAACATGTTCCTGGTCCTAATTTGATCAAATCATCAGTCCATGTTATTCTAAATAAAATTTTGTCTTCATAATTTGACATCAAATAGCTGTCCCATTGTTCTCTCTTTGAGAATTGGAAATATGCCAATTAGTGTAAAATTGTTTGTTATTTAGAAAAAATCCAATGTTGAAGCTTTGACCACAATTTGTCCTTTTTTTTCTACAGCTGAATCAGTTAAAAGAAGTTTGTAACAGGTCTTTTTTTATATTGGGGTTATGAATAAAATAAGTTCAAAATGCACTCACGCATGATAGTTTATTAGACCATGCATGCATTCAAGATGGTTCACTTTAGTCCAAATGCATGCATGATGGCTTTTTTTGTCTGTAGTATGCTTGCATGCTTGATGGTTAATATTAGTCCAAATTTGCATGCATGATGGTAGGGCTGGGTGATATATCAAATATTAGCGATAATATCGCAATAATTTTGACGAGGATGTAAAATTTGAAAATATCGTGAATATCGAATATTTCAAATTCAACATGCATACTTTCCCAAAAAACATTACCAGATAACGCAGCGCTCTATTTCCACCGTTCACTAAACATTAGAAGCTGAAGAGGTAAATATATACGGGCAGCGCATGACAAAGAAAGCAACAGAAACATGCGCGCATGAGAGAAATATTAGCGCGGCGCGGGACGTGCTCTGACCTGAAGCGCACACGCCTTTCAGACAACATACGATCGGGATTCAGTTCTTTCATGGATTATTGGGTTTCAATGGTCAAAGAAATTTAAAAATGCACGTCCTGGCGAGTATTAAACACAGTAGTGCATGTCTTTAGTGAACGTACACAGAGTTAAGTTAGAAATCGTGTGTTACAGTGTATTGGGTCCGTGCAGCTCTTAAAGGGCCGGAGCTCATATTCTCTGTGATTTAATGTTAATCAAACAACAATGAAAAATAGAAAACCACCCCATGCTTGGCTAAACAACTTTAATATATTAATTAAGAATCAGTGTAGACTATAGTTAATTTATAGAGTGAAGACCGAGCAGTTTTTCTTTATATATATATTTGATTTTTGATTTATTTCTTGACTTGCTACTGTTAAATAGACCCACTGTAGCTGAAAATAAAGCAATGTTTTTTTCATATTTTTTGTAATTTGCATGTTTTGCTTATGTTTGTTAAAAAGATCAAATAAAATCTGTATTGTAATTATAAAAGTACATTTAAAAAATATTTAATTACTCTCATCATGATATAAGATTTTGGTCATCCCAACCTGTTCAGTAAACGTTAACATTTTGTATTTAATTTGGTTCTATCTAAATAGTTTTGTTGTTTTTAATGGGGGCAAAATATACAGTCCCTGACAAAAGTCTTGTCGCTTGTGTACAAATTGAACTGAAGTGCCGCTGAAATATATTTCTTATCAAGATTTTTTACAGGAAATGGCTCATTTTAATCCCAACAGCTTTTGTAATAATGTTTCAGTGCAAAATGAAACTGTCAAAAAATATTCTAATATTCACAGCTTGGTAAAGCCCATTGAGTGAATTTTTGCAAAGACATAAGTGTTGTCGCCTTGTCATATGAGCTTCACCTGTGACTAATAATGGATCAATTAGATCTCAGGTGTGTATAAAAAGAACCCCAGTACACTAGACCTTCACATCAACTGCAAATAGACCTCTGCAAACATGCCTAAGATTCACCCTGAGACTAAAGTTTTGATTATCAAGAGGCTGAAGACCAGATCCACAGCTGATGTGGCAGACACCTTCAAGTACAGAGGATAAAAAAAAGATTCGAAGAGACTGGAGACGTTTATGACAAACCCAGGTCAGGCAGACCCTGCAAGACAACTGCTCGAGAGGACCGTTTGTTGGCTCGAAAATCCAAGGCCAGCCCATTTTCCACTGCAGCAGAGCTCCACGAGACCTGGTCACCTGAAGTCCCTGTGTCAACCAGAACAGTTTTTCGGATTCTGTCTCGAAATGGCCTCCATGGTCGAATCAGTGCCCAGAAGCCAGCACTAAACAAAAGACAATTGAAAAACCCTGTGGCATTTGCCAAAGCCCACAGCCTGCTAAAAGGATGGAGCTGGAAAAGTGGCAGAAGGATTTTTCAGATGAATCTTCTGTTGAATTACACCACAGTCGCAAATATTGCAGGAGAACTACTGGAGCCCGCATGGATCCGAGATTCACCCAGAAAACAGTGAAGTTTGGTGGGGGGAAAATCATGGTCTGGGGTTACATCCAGTATGGGGTGTGAGAGATCTGCAGGGTGGAAGGCAACTTCAATAGTAAAATACCAAGACATCTTATACCTCTTATATTCCCAACCATAAAAGAGGCCTAAATTCTGCAGCAGGATGAATATTGATGAACTCTGGGAGGCATGCAAGACTGCTTTCTTTGCTATTCCTGTTGACTTCATCAATAAATCGTACGAGTCCTTGCCAAACCGCATGGATGAAGTCCTTCAAGCTCATGGAAGTCATACAAGATATTAAATTTGGATCTCACAGCACCACTATTTAATTTGCTGACATATTTTTGTATTTGCAGTAAATTTGTTCAATTTCTGAATAGGCGACAAAACTTTTGTCTTGCCAAAATTTGACCTTTCTGTCTTGATTAAATGATAAATCTTTTTTCAGTGAAACTAATTTATTTCAGTGCATTAAACGTCATTTGGGAGGGTTTTAGCTTTTCATATGAGCTATTTCTAACACCAATTGATGAATTAAAAATTAGGTTAATAGCAGGTGTTTCTACAAAATAGATAAGCGACACGACTTTTGTCAGGGACTGTATATATATATTTTTTTTTTTTATTTAAAAGCAATTGCAAACATATCGTGCTGTATATCGAATATCGTAAAAATGTTGACAATATCGAGATATAATTTTTTTTTAGATATCGCCCGGCCATACATGATGGGTAATATTAGTCTAAATTACATGCGTGTTTGATGAGTAATGTTAATCCATACATGTATGCATGATTGGTAAAATTTATTTGAATGCATGCATGATGTTAAGTAACATTGGTTTATATTACATGCATGATTGGTAAAATTAATTCAAATGTATGCATGCATGATGGGTAAAATTAATTCAGATGCATGCATAAGTAATATTGGTTTATATTACATGCATGATGGGTAAAATTAACTTGTATGCATGTATAATGGGTGAAATTAATTCAAATGCATGCATGCATGATAAGTAATATTGGTTTGCATTACAGGCATGATAGGTAAAATTTATTCAAGTGCATGCATGCATGATGGGTAATATTTATCCAAATGCATTCATGCATGATGGTTAATATTAGTCCAAGTGGATGCATGATGCCTGCTTCAAAAATCCACCACAAGTAGTACAACGACACAAGCACTTTTGACACACAATTTTCAATGCATGCTGACTTGGGCTGTGCTAATTGTTCCCCTGCATACAACATAGTGAAGATGGTCTGTGAATGTGGAGCCTGTGTGTTTTCTGTGTGTATTGAGTGTTGACTGATGGGTAATTCTCGTTAATGATCCCACAAGAATAGCATTAGTGTTAGTGAAGTGTACATACGAATAACATTAAGGAAGTCATTTAGCAATTTATTCATCACAAAACTTGGTTGTAACATCCTCAAAGTTAATTTTGAAACCCTTTAAGCTGAAAGCGGTCTTTGTACGAGAATTTCAACTACCAAAAAGACACGCTACTGACTGGCATCCTAACACACTCACTCACGCGAGTCCGGGCCGTTAATCACACGTAGGTGCCAAATGGCACATGCCCAAGGAAAGCTCATAAAGATAAAGATCACATTTGTGTGTCTGCATACAGTGCTGACGGGGAAGTGTGCAGGAAGCACGCTGGACGTCTGGCGGCCGGAATCAATTTGTGTGAAGGCTGCTGGCGCAGGTATTGCTTTCGCGATATGATCTCGGACGTCCATATTTTAGAGGTCACGGTTAGAGAAAGAAGACAAGGGCAGTGAAAACCCCTGACCGCTCATTTCTACATGTTTACTGGAAAAACGATCCTGCTGAAAAGGATTGTAGGATCTGATGGTGGCATCATGTTGGTGTGTTTTTAATTAAATTCACCCCCAGGATGATTACTATAACAATAATGATATAGTTTTAAAAATCCTTCTAAATGTAAAAGAATAGCAGAGCCCATACAACAAATATAATCTGCCTGTCTGTCTTGTTTCATGGTTCTATCTATCGTTCTATGTATTGCTTGTTCTTTCATTTGTTCTATGTCGTTCTTTCTTTTGTTCCAAGTATCGTTCGTTCTTTCGTTTGTTCAATGTACCATTTTCTCTTGTTTGTTCTATGTAACATACATTTTTTGTATCATTATTTTATGTGTCGTTCATTCTGTTTTGTTTTATGTATTATTCGTTTTGTTCGTTCTATGTATTGTTCGCTCTTTTGCAAGCAAGCGCTGTGAGATTGAGTCATTGGCAGTTTAGTTCGAAACGGGGCGCAGTTCGCATGAAAAGTTGATAATGTGAAAGCTCTGCATTTAACCTATCCTAGTGCACACACACAGGAGTGAACACACACCAGTCATGGTATTGAGGGTGGAGGAGGGCGCTGGTTATTCACTCCCCCCACCGACAATTCCTGCCAGACCTGAGACTCAAACCTACAACCTTCCGGTTACAAGTCAGACTCTCTAACCATTAGGCCACGACTGCCTAATGTGAGTGAATGTGAAAGCAACACAAACTCTGGTCGGGTGCGCACTTGTTCAAGTAACTTTGAGCGTTTTAGCCGATTACAATGTATTTAGTTCAATAAAACACATACGGGATGATAGCGATGATGATTTACCCTTTAGATACGAGCGAGAGTGAGCCTGCGGTGTATTCGTCTCCTCAAATGTGACACACATATACAGTAGCCGAAACCCGAGTCGTTTACGCAGCTGCGCATAATAGCACCAAATTAATAAAAAACACAATATATATTTCCACAGCCGGTTTTCTAGCATGCACCATGCACCTTTTTAATGAGATGAACACAAATGCACCAGGGTTTGATAGAAAATCAAGTTGACCAACGCTGCGAAAAGCCAGAAGCCCCATGTGCCAAACAAACATCTTTCCAAACTTTCCAATCCTGTCGTCCAACAAAAGAGGACATTTAATCGAGTGATCTGACCTGCTTCACATCACAGAATGAGGCAGAAGTGATATTATTGTATAATATTCTGTACAGTGATAGATTCGCGGCGTAGAGAAGTGTGCTGTACTTTTTTTCACTCTCAGTGGATGCATAAGATTTCCTGACAAAAATTAAAGCTACACTGTGTAACTTTTTAGTTTATTCTTAGCTAAAAACACTCAAAAATATATGTGCTCATTAATGTATATTTACTTCTTTCAAGTAATAAAGTATTCTCGTAAGTGTATAATATGCCATTGAAAATACATACGGGTGAGGGGTTCGAATGCGCGTCGCCATGTTGCCCCTCCATCTTGAAAGTACAGTAGCCAAAGAGGACATTCCTGTAAATTCAAGCTTCGCTTTTGGTGTTTAAACACTCGATGGCACCGTGTCGAATGTGAAGAGGGGGATTGCTTGAGACTGATATAGCCTACAATGTAAACTTTGCCTTACGCTAGTGATGTCGTACAATATACAGAATAACGATAGCACCGATAAAAGTTACTTTACTAAGATTAGCTTGCATTCGTCTGGGAACCTGATCGCTGATGTTAGCAATGAAATGGCAAAAATAACGAAAGGTAAAACTATTATTCATTTTACATAGATGTCATAACCTACATGTTAACTGACAAATTAAATAACTGCAAATTATAATAGTTTTCTAAAGTAACCTCATCACTTAATCGAACTGGAAGCCATATTAATTTTGGACTAAATCGGCCACCGTAGGAGTTAAAACGAAATCGGAATTGAGAGGAACAGAAACTAATATTCACTGGATGGTCATATACCTTTTCATCGCTAGATGGGGAAAATATCACACAGTGTAGCTTTAAGACATTACAGTCGCAGTTTTTAAACCATAAAATAATAAAGCCATAGACCTTTCTAATGATAAATATATATAAAATATAATAATTTAATATTTTATAGCATATTTTTCAGACATGGTAACATACTTTTTAATCATGTGCTACAGTTGTTTGACCTGTGCTACAAAACTTTCAACCTCTGTAGCACCAGTGCTACGTGCACTGTCTACGTCTACGTATTGTTCGTTTTCACTATCCCTTTCTCTCTCTCTCTCTCTCTCTCTCTCTGTCGCGAAGTGTTGGCGGAGTTTATAGACTGGCAGTAGACCGTCCGAGACATGCAGAAACACACGCTCATGTTTGCGGTGACAGATTGTCAGGCCATATGTGTGAGCTACAGACAACACAGAGAGGTGTTGACAGTCAGATCTGGTCGTGATCAGACGTGTTGGTGGGAATTTGACTGATTTATTTATAAATACTAAAGGCTGGCCAGATCACTCCTCCGTCAGATCCTCCATCTGTACAGCCTGCGTTTCATTTCTCCTTTTATTATCTCATCTCATTCCGTGTTCTTGAGTGGGTTGAGCTTTTACATTAACACTTCTGCACATCAGAGCAGAACTCGTCCCAGTAAACATCTGGCATGATGCTGAAGGGGTTTTATTGTTTATAGGTCCATTGAAGATGTTAGGCAAAAGTGTTTGCAAGAAGTTCTCATTAGCTGTTAGCATCTTCTCTGACTCTTACTGTGCGTTCACACCGCCGTCAAAATTCGCTCTGGCTGCTTTGCTTACGTTGCTTTAGAAAGATTTGTGGACGCTTTGACGTGCTGACGTACATCGAGTGCTTGGTCTTTTTTAAAACTGTATTTAAAAGGGCCAAAGCAAACAAGCATTGATGCAGATGTTTGTGCAGACAAGTGGGGTATAAGTTCACCTCATGAAATCTTGTGAAAGTAAGAAATTGATCGATGGAACTTAACAATTATAGTTACATGTTTGCTAACAAAATAAACCTATTAAAATCCATTTGTGCGGTGTGGCTTTTGTGTTCATGGTTTAAGTTTATAGGCGTTTAAACATGCAGTTTACAGGAGACGTTTGCTAGCCGTGGTCTTTAATTAACATTAACATTCATTTGTGTGCAGCCTGCATTACAATAACTGTCCTGGTTGTCGTGCAGCATTAATGCAATTGGTCAAGTCGGTGTTGTTTTAAGCAAATTAATTGACCGTTCGCAAAGACTTTAGTTACTGTTGCTATGTCCGACAAGCAGCGCTCTCACACCACACACACACGTTCTCACGTAGAGAAAATACATCTCGGAGCAAAGATGACACTGACAACCTGCCGACAGACAAGACAGAGCAAGTTACTTTTGATATGAAACAGTCTTAACTTTCAAATTTTGTAATCTTTCAAATCGCTGTAGCGCCTCAGTTAAAGCTGCCCGTGGACCGATCATCTCTTCCTTCTAGTTCATTGATAAGCATCAAATAGCTAAACATAAAAGAAATGTTGTTTCAACCGCTGAAAGTCGTCAGTACACACCGTTTTTCAAGTTCAAGTCCACCAACGTTAATCGACTAACTCTCCTGACTGCTTTGTCGGACAAAACAGCAGATGTGATTGGTCAGATCGCCTGTCAATCAAACTTGTGGCGAAGGGTGAATTGCATTCCCGCTAAAACAAATCTGTTCTAGCCATAGACTGGAAAAATAATGGACGTAGTGTCCGTGACGTCACCCATCGGATTCTGAAGAGCAGTTCCTATCTGGGAACTCGAGCTGCGTCGAACGCTGTGAGAACGCCCCTGCGTGATCGCGTCATGAAGCGCGTGTAGAACCAATCCAATCAGGAGATAGAACGTCATCGGCTGGGTGGCGTCATCGACCGGAAACTATAAAACACCCGTGAAAACAAACAGGAACTAGCTTCTGTGCCTTCAGTAAGCGATCTGTGTGAACCTGTCTGTCTATTTGGTGTTTTGTCTGTCGATTAAGAGAATTTTCCACCTTTGTTAAATATTCTTAGTAAATATTAACAAGAAAGAAAAAAAGGAGATAGTATGGCGAGTGAACAGTTCACGAGATGTGTTCATCCCTGCCCTCGATACATTACAGTGGGGATACACATTCTATGTGTGTGTTCTGTTTGGGGCGCAGCACGCCCAGGCAGCCCTCGAGGGGCTGCTTGCAGCACTGCGAGCAGCTTCCATTAAGAACGCTGCGCTCCGCGGTGCTCTTCGAGGAGAGTGCCGGCTCGTGTTCCCAGCGGCTCGGGTCCCGCTGCTGCCGAGGCAGAGCGGCGGCTTCAGTCGTGGGGTTCACAGATGGACCTTGCAGAGGGTTTGAGGCGGGCCCAGCCTTATCTCAGCCCTTACCTGCACCGTCCAGCGCCTTGTCTCAGGGGTTGGAAGCCCGCCCTGCGGTTTCTTCCCCCGGCGGCGCCGGTGCTCCAACTATCCAGCTCTGAGGAGGTGGGCGTTGAGAGCATCGCGACTGAAGACTCGCCACTTCAGTCACCAGCTAGTGAGGAGCTTATGGAGGTGCTCACGAGGCGGTGGCCAGACTTAACATTGACTGGCCAGCAGAAGATCGGAATCTCATCGTAGGCAGAAAAGTAAGCTAGATGAGCGATTCCTGCCCTCCCGTGCAGCGGAACCTCAACGTCGGGGCCTGCCGTTTTTTCCCGACCTGCACACCGAGGTGTCTAGGTCGTGGAAGAAGCCGGCTTCATACAGGAGTTTTCAGCCCGCAGACTTCCACATATAGTAACATTGTAGGGCTGAAACAATGTGGATATGGGGCGATGCCGAAGGTAGAAGAGGCGCTTGCGAGCCATCTCTCGCCTTCATCGGCGTCGTCCCTGAAGGCCCCGACTTTACCCACCAAACCGCTAAAGACAACATCAGCGTTGGTGGGTAAAGCGTGCTGCGGCAGGTCAGGCCGCGGCGTGCCTGCATCGATGGCAATAATGCAGGCATACCAGGCCGACCTGCTAAGGGAGACTTGGATGGTAGAGATGAGGTGGGGAGATATAATTCAAGAGTTAAGACACTCAGCCGATCTTGCTCTCCGGGCCACCAAGGAGGCGGCCAGATGTGTGGGCCGCTCTATGGCAGCCTTGGTGGCTACGGAGAGGCACCTGTGGTTGAACCCCACCGAAATCAAGGAGAGGAGAAGAGCTTTCTGCTCGATGCGCGCTGTCTCCTGCGGGCCTCTTCGGTGGCGCTGTCCAGTCGGTCACTGAGAGGTTCCAGGAGTCTAAGAAACAGGCAGCTGCGCTAAAACAGTTTCTCCCTCTCCGGATCCAAGTCTCAGGGGCTGCTGCAGAGAAACAGCAGCCCAGGAAAAGCCGGGTACCAGCTCCTCACATCGGGCGCAGCAGAGGCAGGCGTCGCCACCCGTACTCCTCCGCAGGGATTGGGAGGCGGGCGGCGCTCTCAGGCGAGGCCTTCGAGGGTAGGGCTGATCTGAGGACAGTCCTTATCGCCAAGAAGGCCTCGTCAGCGTCCCTGACGCCAGAAGCGTCAGGGCGCTGAGGTTGTCCCCTCCGCGGGAAGGCGGTGCTTACCTCAGCACACGGTACCCGTCTCCCTGCGGTGCCCTCTGGGGGCCACGCTGCCAACCCCGCCGCAACGCCGGGGCGCAGATGGTCCTCGCGGGCCACCCGAGGGTGGTCCGCTTCCTCGGGAGGTTCCCGAGCAGTCAAGTCAGGCGTTCCCTGCCGGTTCGCGTTTCAGGGCACTGCACTTGTTGCTCAAAGTACACCAGAGGCCAGCCTCGAGAGGCTGGTTCCCTTAGTAGAGTTTCTAGGCGAGTGGAAACGTCTATCGAATATATCTCGTTGGGTCCTGCAGATAATAGAGAGTGCAGCGATTCAGTTCAAAGCGGCCACCTCCTTTCAGCGGTGTCCTACCCACAGAGGTGGGCCCGGAGCAGGCTCTGGTAATGGCACAAGAAGTAGAGACACTCCTGCGAAAGGGGGCTATAGAAAGGGTTCCTCCTCCCAGCAGGGAGTCAGGCTTTTACAGCCGTTACTTTATCGTGCCAAAGAAGGATGGGGGGCTGCGCCCGATATTAGATCTCGTCTACTAAATCGCTCTGTGGCGAAGCTCAGATTCAAGATGCTTACACTCAGACAGATCGTGTCCCAGATCAGATCCGAGGTTGGTTTGTGACCATAGACCTCAAAGCGCATACTTTCATGTCTCCATCCTTCCACATCACAGGAAGTTTCTGAGGTTTGCCTTCGGGAGAGGCATACCAATATCAGTACTTCCCTTCGGTCTAGCACTGTCACCCCGTACCTTCACCAAGTGTGTGGATGCAGCTCTGGCGCCGTTGCGTCTGCAGGGCATCCGCATACTCAATTATATCGACGATTGGTTGATCCTAGCTCACTCCGAGCAGATGGCGGTTCAGCATCGAGATGCTGTTCTCGCACATGTCAAGGTTGGGGTTGAGACTGAGCGCAAAGAAAAGTGTGCTTTCTCCGGCTCAGAGGACCACCTTTCTAGGCGTGAAGTGGGATTCGATAATTATGCGGGCGCAATTATCGCCGACACGCATAGCATCGATCCTCACAGCAGTAAAGGAACTGAAGCTAGACCGTGCTATCACTGTAAAGCAGTTTCAGAAACTGTTAGGCCTCATGGCAGCTGCGTCCAACGTGATACCTTTTGGCCTGCTGAACATGAGGCCGTTACAGTGGTGGCTCAGAGCGAGAGGTTTTCCCGAGGAAATCCGCTCCGCGACGATCAAAGTCACGCGATGCCTTCGTGCTCTGGTCATGTGGAAGGATCCGGGTTTCTGGCCCAGGGACCGGTGTTGGGGCTCAGGTTAGTCGCGTACGCTAACGACAGATGCTTCCCTCACGGGGTGGGGGGCGGTCATGAGTGGTCGCTCATCCCAGGGTCTATGGCAGGAACATCAGCGGCTATGGCACATAAATCGGCTAGAGATGCTGGCTGTGTTTCTTGCATTGAAACAGTTCCTGCCCGACCTCAGGGGCCACCATGTGTTAGTCAGGACAGACAACACATCGGTGGTCGCCTATATAAATCACCAGGGGGGTCTGAGGTCTCGCCCCTTATACAAGCTGGCACGTCAGATCCTCCTGTGGGCCCAAGGAAACTGCGTTCCATCAGGGCGGTTTACATCCCAGGGGTCTTGAATCAGGAAGCGGACATCCTGTCGAGGCAGGGGCCGAGGCCAGGGGAATGGAGACTCCATCCCGAGGTGGTGGAGCTCCTATGGCAAAAATTCGAGAGAGCAGAGGTAGATCTGTTTGCTTGGCAGAGAATTCCCACTGTCCTCAGTGGTTTTCTCTGTCACATCCAGCCCCTCTGGGGCTGGACGCCATGGTACAGGAGTGGCCGAGGCTGCCCCTGTCGCATTTCCCCGATCGCTCTGCTTCCGGGAGTTCTGGAGAGGTGCGCCGGGGCGGAGTCCGGGTGCTACTAGTGGCTCCGTGCTGGCCGACCAGGATCTGGTTTTCGGACCTGATATCTCTCCTGGAAGGCTCTCCCATGGAGATTCCAACCAGGAGGACCTCCTTTCCCAAGCGGGCGGAGATTCCTTCATCCCTGCCCGGAGTTGTGGAAACTGTGGGCCTGGCCTCTGAGGGGCTAGGCTCCTAGAAGAGGTCTCTCGACTGAGGTCGTAGAGACCATTCTTCACTCAGAGCTCCGTCCACGAGGAAGCTGTACGCACTAAAATGGAGATTGTTCTCAGTGTGGTGTAGAGAACGCCAGTTGGACCCAGTTAACTGCCCGGTTGGTACAGTGCTGGAGTTCCTGCAGGCGAGATTCTCAGCAGGGTTGACCCCCTCCACAATAAAGGTGTATGTGGCGGCCTTAGCTGCCTTCCACACTCCTTTGGGTGGAGTGTCTTTGGGAAGACACCCTTTAGTTACCGTTTCCTCCGTGGCACTTTGAGGTTGAGGCCGGTGGTGCATTCAAGGGTCCCGACATGGGATTTGGCTATTGTTCTGCGGGGCCTGTCTGAGGCACCTTTTGAACCATTGGAAGAAGTGCCAGATAAATTTCTGACACTTAAGACCATCTTTTTATTGGCCATTTCGTCCCTCAAAAGAGTAGGGGACATGCAGTCCCTGTCGGTACCCTCATGTCTAGAGTTTGCGCCTGGCATGGTGAAGGCTTTTCTTCACTCCAGACCAGGATATATCCCCAAGGTTCATTCGAGCCCGAGGTCCTATTACTCTGCAAGCCTTCTGTCCTCCTCCTTTCGTGACGTCAGACCAGGAAAAATTAAATCTGCTTTGCCCGGTTAGGGCGCTTGATGCCTATGTCCACAGAGCTGCCCTGTGGAGAAAGACGGATCAATTATTTGTCTGTTTGGAGCCCCAAAAGGCGCCAGTGTCTAAGCAGAGAATGAGCAAGTGGTTGGTCGAGGCCATCTCTCTTGCTTATGAGTCGGACAGCCGTCTCCTCTGGCTGTCCGGGCGCATTCTACTAGGGGTATGGCTGCTTCTAAAGCACTTCTGTCGGGGGCTTCCCTCCAAGATATTTGTAACGCGCGGTTGGTCCTCGCCGCTGACCTTTGTTAGGTTCTACTGAACTTGACGTAGCATCTACAGTTGGGGCACAGGTGTTATCGTAGTCGTGTGCGCTACGGTTTCACACATCGAAGCACTTGGTCCTATGGCGATGTGGGTATAAAGCGTTCTCACAGCGTTTGGCGCAGCTCGAGTTCCCAGATAGGGAACGTCTCGATTACGTATGTAACCCTAGTTCCCTGAGGGGCGAGGCGCTGCGTCGCTCTGCCATACTCGGCATGCCCGTGATCACTTACTTCAGGCTTTTTCAGAAGCTAGTTCCTGTTTGTTTTCACGGGTGTTTTATAGTTTCGATCGATGGCGTCACCCAGCCGATGGCGTTCTATCTCCTGATTGGATTGGTTCTACACGCTTCATGACGCGATCACGCAGGGGCGTTCTCACAGCGTTTCGACGCGCGGCGTCTCGTTCCCCTCAGGGAACCAGGGTTACGTAACCGAGGCGTTTTGAAGTGTAAAGTCGTTGTGCGTCACTCCCGGATAACAGAAAATGGGCAAAGAGGCGGGACGTGGGCGGAGCTGAGGTGACGTGATAACAGACAGCAGATAACTGGCTATCCACCTGTCACTCAAAGTGGCCACGCCCTTAATTATGCAGATCTTTAAGGCTTTATATAATGTAAACCAATGAATTCACCCCGTCACAGTTATCATGAAGAGCAAAATTAGCCGTTTAGACCAAAACTAGAATTTGTCCCAGGCTGTAAACATGCTTTATTCTGCTGTAAAGTTGGGAATTTTAACATGGAGCTCAATGAGATTCTGCTCCCTTCTGGAGCCTGTCTCTAGTGGCCAGTCGATGAACTGCAGTTTAAGTCACTTCTGTATCGGCTTCAAGAGAGACCGCGGGAGGTTGCTGCTTAGTTCTAGTGGGATGCATGAAAATGTTGCCTATAAATAGTATTGCGCACCTTCTTATCAAACCCGACAGAGCAAATGATCAACCTCTCCTGTATTTTGCTTGGAAACTAATGTGGCGGGAACCAAAGTTTACAGGACTGCGTTCTCTGGGATCCTCTCAAGCGGGGAGGAGCTTGATTAGAATGTACTTCTACATTCTGATTGGTTGTCGGCGAACTGCGTCATCGCTCATTACCATAAAGTTGATACAATTTCAACTTTCCTCGATGCCCAGATCATCCAAGACAAGCCACGCCCGCGCGCCGCTCTCGTCAGAGCTAGAATTGAGCTACTGTACCTTTAAGACTTGTGTGCGCTGTAAAAAATGCTTTTTTGAGGTTTTGACGAGATTATTGGAGTGTGTATTACAAAATACTATTTCAGGCTTTTTACTATTTTAAAATGTTAATGCAGTCCGTGTGTTCCTTGCCGTTTCTTTGTAATTACTTGTGAAATGTACTAGCAATTTCAGAGTGAAAAATGGTGCTTTCTTGAGTTATCGGAGGTACTTGTACATAAGATTGGTTCTAGTGCATGCATATTTTTTGTGCATTTGCATTGACACTGAAATGTACATTAACGTATTGGCAGTATCTAAACATAAGCATTTTACACGTGAACGAGTCCCTATGAATCATTTTAGGTTCAGGGAATATTGAATTCAGACAATTAGCTGATTTTAATGGATTTATTCAAAGCCAAATTACATTTATTTTGCTTTTTGTGGCGCAAATGTGTCTGAAAATGGCAAATGCACCATGAAATGATCATAAACGTAGTTAAATTCCTAGTCAAAATATCTTTATATTATGAAATATAGTTGCATTCATATTTATTCATAAGTGCTTTAGTGCATTTCGTCAATATTGTACTTTTCAGTGTATATCCAAACATACAAAACCGATTGATCATGGTTGAGTTTATTTAATGTTTTCTGAGCATAAATGGCATCAAGAAAGCAAACAAACTCAACCCCTTTTCATTCCAAACCTTTACGAGTTTCTTTTGTGGTGCACAAACAGACATATTATATATATATATTTCCATGAGGTTTCAATGAATAGGTACTGAAGCTTTCATGCTTAAAAGAAGAACGCACCATAAAAGGGTCGCGAGTCATATGAACTTTTGTCATGATACTTTCATGATGCCTTTGCATCCTTTTCAAAGCTTGAAAGCTCCAGTCATCGCTGTAATCGCGGGGTAAAGTCATGCAGGTTTGAAAGGACGCGAGGGTGAGTAAATGATGACAGGGCTCTCTCTCCTACACCTTTCCTCATAACACGCTCTCATTGCTGTGTTTTCATGCCGCAGTAATGAAGACCCGCTGTGAACGGCCTCGTCTGACGGCGTGCTGGTTCTCAGTCACTCTGAGCGTGTGTGTGTGTATATGAGTGTGTTTCTCTCCTGCTGGGCGTCTGAGGGGTTTTTCTGAGAGCTTTCTGCCCCCCGTCGACCTCTATTCATTGACAGTGTAATGTTGTCAAACGCTCAGAGTCGATGGGGACGTGAACACGCGGTCTGCGATTCATTACCGGGATGTTCTCATTTAATTCAGCGCTGTCACTCTATCCCTCCTGTGAAACCGGATTACACATTAGCCTCGTTTACACCTGTTTCCAGTGTGAATCCAGTTTGGAAGCTGAAAATTGCTCGTGTTTGGCAGCTGCTCTTGTTCATTAATTGTCTTGTTTGTCTGAAAATATTTTCAGTTTCATTCCATCATTCCTGTTCTGCAGTAGCTTTTAAACTTTATGCATGAATGCTTACATTTACATACAAAGATAAAGTTAAGTTGAAAAGCGAGTCTGGTTCACTATCTTTATGGGGACTCTCCATAGGCGTAATGGTTTTTATACTGTACAAACCGTATCTTCTGTCCCTTTACACTAACTCTACCCATAAACCTTCCCCTCACACACACACACACACACACACTCTCTCACACACACACACACACTCTCTCACACACACACACACACACACACACACACACACACACACACACACACACACACACACACACACACACACACACACACACACACACACACACACACACACACACACACACACACACACACACACACACACACACACACACACACACACACACACACACAGCCTAAACCTACCCATCACAGGAGACTGCACAGTTTACTTTCTGTGAAAAAACCTCATCCTGTGTGATTTATAAGCATTTTGAAAAGTGAGGACATGGGAACGTCCTCATATTTCACCCTCTTCTGTAATACCTGTGTCATACCCATGTCATTATACACATTTGTGTCCTGATATTTCACAAAACATGCCCACACACACACACACACACACACACACACACACACACACACACACACACACACACACACACACACACACACACACACACACACACACACACACACACACACACACACACACACACACACACACACACACACACACACACACACACACACACCTGTGTGATTTATAAGCATTTTGAAAAGTGAGGACATGGGGAACGTCCTCATATTTCACCCTCTTTTGTAATACCTGTGTCATACCCATGTCATTATACACATTTGTGTCCTGATATTTCACAAAAACATGCCCACACACACACACACACACACACACACACACACACACACACACACACACACACACACACACACACACACACTCTGGTACATATGACATTTATTACAGTGGGTTTTTGTGAAGAGTTTTATGTTCACTTAAATGAATATAGCTTTTAATTATCAGTATCAATGATATTCAACAAATATCAACAAATATTTAAATTATACTGTATTTAAGTTGTTTCTACATTAATTTCGAGAATAACTGTGAAATTATTACAATATAAAAATATTTAAAACACAGAATTAATTACAGAAAAATGTGTGATTAATTGTTTTTTTAACAAAAAATACCATTTCACTCGATCTCCTTTTAAATTTACATTTAATTGAATGTGTTAATTAATTAGCCTTCTTGTGAAATTCATGAGCAATTTTGAAGTGAAAAGATTTAACATCTTTTTTTCCAAAGTCAGTAAATATATTGTGAATTAACAATAATGATAATGAATTGATTGATTTATGTATTTTCATGTTCACCTCATTGACACTGATTGTTGAGGAAACAATTTGAGATTTCAAAATAATATTAAAAAAACAATAAATATCTAGAATATAAAGAATATATATGATGAAGACATGCAGTGAATAGCAGGAATGATCCATCAATCATGCGCTGTTTCATTTATTGTGTGTGTGTGTGTGTGTGTGTGTGTGTGTGTGTGGACTGGTAATCCCTACATTATGGGGACAAAGATGGCAATATCCAAAATCCTTGTCCTTGTGGGGACATTTTTGGTCCCATGAGGAAAACATCTTATAAATCACACTAAGGGATGTTTTTGAAAAGTGAGATGGGTAGGTTTAGGGGCAGGGGCAGTGTGTGTGTGTGTGTGTGTGTGTGTGTGTGTGTGTGTGTGTGTGTGTGTGTGTGTGTGTGTGTGTGTGTGTGTGTGTGTGTGTGTGTGTGTGTGTGTGTGTGTGTGTGTGTGTGTGTGTGTGTGGTAGGTTTAGGCAGGGCAGTGTGTGTGTGTGTGTGTGTGTGTGTGTGAGATGGGTAGGTTTAGGGGCAGGGGCAGTGTGTGTGTGTGTGTGTGTGTGTGTGTGTGTGTGTGTGATGGGTAGGTTTAGGCAGGGGTGTGTGTGTGTGTGTGTGTGTGTGTGTGTGTGTTTAGGGGTGTGTGTGTGTGTGTATGGGAATAGGCAGGGGTGTGTGTGTGTGTGTGAGATGGGTAGGTTTAGGGGCAGGGGCAGTGTGTGTGTGTGTGTGTGTGTGTGTGTGAGATGGGTAGGTTTAGGGGCAGGGCAGTGTGTGTGTGTGTGTGTGTGTGTGTGTGTGTGTGTGTGTGATGGTAGGTTTAGGGGCAGGGGCAGTGTGTGTGTGTGTGTGAGATGGGTAGGTTTAGGGGCAGGGGCAGTGTGTGTGTGTGTGTGTGTGTGTGTGTGTGTGTGATGGGTAGGTTTAGGGGCAGGGGCAGTGTGTGTGTGTGTGTGTGTGTGTGTGTGTGTGTGTGTGTGTGTGTGTGTGTGTGTGATGGGTAGGTTTAGGGGCAGGGGCAGTGTAGGGGGATAGAAAATACGGTTTGTACAGTATAAAATGCATTACGCCTATGGAATGTCCCCATAAAACATGGAAACACAACATGTGTGTGTGTGTGTGTGTGTGTGTGTGTGTGTGTGTGTGTGTGTGTGTGTGTGTGTGTGTGTGTGTGTTATGACTGACAGATGGAGGGCGTTAGATTGCACTGAACACATCTGTTGCATTCAGCTAATTCATCTCATTAGCGAGACGTTTGGAGGGGGACCGAGAGACGTGAGTGTGTGTGTGTGTGTGTGTGTGTGTGTGTGTGTGTGTGTGTGTGTGTGTGTGTTGGTTTTAGTGTATTACAAGGACAATTCACCAGTTTACATACTAGCATTACAAGGACAATTGACATTATAAGGACTAAGGACATGTCCTTGTAATTCAAACAGCGTGAAATCATCTGTATGAACCTCAGGAACATCCTCCTGCTTTTTATTGAATGTCCCTTTAAGTAGGTATACCAGTTTTCTGGTGTGTTCGTGTGTATCTCATCACTGCCGCCTATCGCCAGGATCTGCCACTGCTGGCGGACACACATTTACACATTCATGGGCGGGGACGGTTTGAAAATGGCGCGCGGTTGTCTGATTGGTTAATGACGCACGCGCAGTAGTGAGATCCGAGCGGAGTGAGATCGTCATTGCGGCCCTGTTAAACAGCAGCCTTGTAGGTAAGTACATTAAGTTAAATGTTTTATATATGAATTAATATAAATCAGTCATATCTATGTGTTTGTGTGCACTTTGTTTTCTGTTGGCAGACGTTAAAATATATGTTTACACAGTCGAGCGCGAGTCTTGTCAAGGTAATGTTAACTAAACCCGGAAACTGAATAATACATATAACGTTGTTTATTAATGAAAATTATAATTATTAAGAATAAGTATTAACAATTATGAACAATCTTCCCATCATTGAGGAAGTCAGCGTTTTATAAAGCCTCAGATTACCTTGAATGTGCGTTGTGACAGGATTAAATGAGCTTTTTATCATTAACGTTACATACTCAAATGCGTTTAAAAGCTAAAAATAAATGTCATCAGGTAAAGTTAACGTGTTCTGAATGTCTGCAAATGTTAATTCGACATCTTTTGATGAAGTTGTGTCATAGTGTAATTATTGTAATGTAAATCTTTCCTAAAATAATCTTTGGGCAGTAACTATACACTCCATTAGTCTACATTTTTAAACATATTTAATAATACAATTGTTATGTAATATCTTTAACGTTTAATGTCTGACTTTATACTTGAACCTGGGTTAAATATGGAATTGGTCATTCTAATTATTAATATATTCACTGTTACAGTACAATTTAACCAAATGTAGCATATTAACTTAATATAATAATGAAACGTTTAAGGCTGGAATAGCAGAATAAAATAAATAAAAAACATAAAAAGGAATAAAAGAATCTAATCTTTACTACATTTGTTTTTGTTTTGTAAGCATAATAGTAATATATTGATTAAAAGTGAAATCTGCAAATTGATATGGAAACATCTAGAGGCACTTTTAAGCATGCTCATGTAAAATAAGCTGTCATGTGAAACAGGAAATTAATGTACTTATTTAAAATCATCGATCAACCTTAATTATACAGCAACACATAGAATAGCATTATGTGTTACTCATAATGGTGCTGATGAATCAGAAATCTTGCACATTCAAAGAAAATAGGTTACTTTTGCATTGGGAAATAAGGTGGATATGCACTTTATGGATGTGTATCATATATTAGAATTATGTATTTGCAAATATTTTTATGCTGTTTTTCTTTTTTTAAATTCTATACCCTCAATTCTGCAGCTAGATGAAATGGGCAGCGCAGACCTAAGCCTGCACGAGGCATGAAGACCACCTTAACTCAAGAACTGACGAGCCACACCGTGAGCAGCCATTTCTATATTCACAGATTTAAAGGAACACCGGATACTCGAAGCATCTGTCCTGTTTTGTGATGTCAGAGTACAACACAATAGTACACTTGAAGACATGCGATCACACTGATGTGATGAGAGCGTTCAGTGCGTCACGTGATAAACTGCCAAAGGACAAGGAGGGCTGTGCGATATCACAATTTTAGATTGCGAACTATTATATTATATCCACGTTCTGCCTTTGTAGAGATTGCGGCTACAGGTTGCACTTCTGGCACCCGTCCCAACATTATGTACGTTCACATCACATGTTTTGCAGCACAGCGGTAGAGTTACACTCACGTGACATTGCAAATCTTCGCCATCATGAAAGCTTATGTTTGCATGCATTTTAAAGCCTTGCCAGTTGAACTTTATATTCACACAGTGATCTAACATACACTTTTCTGAGCATGTACACTTAAGGCTCGTTCACACTCGAGCCTTAGTCCTCAATTCCCATTTACTGCTCAGCAGTGTTAATTTCATTAACGAAGGCGATGGCGAAAAATATCGTCAACGCCTACTTTTCTGTGACTAAAGCGAGGCGTTGACAAGCTAAAATAATATCTGATGATAAAAACTATGACGAAACGCATGCCGTTTCTTTGTTAACAAGACGAGACTGGACTATAATGTTATTTGAGGAATGTCAGACATTAAAAACACATGATCTCTTCAAATGCTGTCTTTCAAAAATGTGCGTCCGTCAAGGAAGGTGTCTGCATTATCTGATCTCTCTGAATCTGACAGCCGCAGCAGGCGTCACACAAATGCTGGGTGGTCTAGGCAACCAAATCTCGAACTAGCGAGCTCTATACAGCGCAGCGTTCTCGTGTAGACTCTAATTTGAAAATGGTCACGCAAAGAAACGATCTTCGATAGGAATAAATGTCAAAAGTAAAAACTTAAAAGACAGAGCAGAGATCGAGTTAGTCAGTAAAATCCCCAGCCAACAGGTAATTTTACTAAAGCTGTTGATGGAGTGGAGGTTGTGGAACAGCAAGTTGATGGGCACATGAAGCAGGTAAAACACAGCGCCATCGTCCCCACCGATTTTAGGTTAGTTTGATTATAAACCTGATGGATGTATATTGCTTTTTATGTTTGAACAAACTCTAGCCTATATAAAGCTTAAGGCGCGGTTGAAATATTTCAATCGTGTTGCGCCATCATCATGTAAGCTTATCATTTACGCTTTTTAATCATTGTTTTTAAAACATTCAGACACATTAAGCAGCGAGGGAGAATTAATTCAGGTAAATGTGCGTGTTAAATTAAGCCTGATACGCGCTGCGCACCTCATACAGCGCATGAGTTCATTTCGTGCCTTGTGCTTGAACGTTCAAATACGCTTAGTGGCAAAATCTTTGTCTTTGCGAGTGTCCTCGTACACTTAGTCATTTGTGTCTTTAAATAAACCTGAACAGTTTACAATAAAACATGTGTAGTAGTAGTAGTGGGATGCTGGTAGTCTATTAATGAGGTCTTACAGGTATAGTTCACCCCAAAATGAAAAATCTATTATCATTTACTCACCTAAGTGGTAAAGGGATATGTAGCATTGCATAAGTGCTACTAACTAAGAGTGCAATGGCAATACAACCTGATTTAAATTTTGCATAAGCTTAATTGAATTGGTCTAAAATAGAGAAAAATTATAATGACCATTTTTGTCTAAAGACTAGATATAAAAAAAGCTACCAAAAATAATGTTGGTAACGGCAGTTTGACTAAAAATAATGACTAAAACTTGACAAAAAATGCAGTTACTTTTCATCGACTAAAACTAGACTAAAACTATGAAAGACAAAATGATTAAAATGTGACTAAGACTAAATCGGAAATGGCTGTCAAAATTAACACTGCTGCTCAGATCAGATTTTTTGGTACAGCTGTTCACATTGTTGTTTTAAATGTAGCCAATATCAGATTCCAGTGCCAACAGATCATGGTCCATACATATTTTGCTGTGAACAGTACAGGTACAGCTAGGGATGGGAATTTTGGTCAATTTCTCATTTCGATCATCGATAGGTTTCAAAAGCAGTACTTGTGGGCGGGGCTTGTGCGGGGCGGGCGTCTCCGTCATGGAGATATGAAACTATTTTAAGACTGTTACGAAAATTAATGTTGACATGTCTATGAAAACATGAACATATGACTATAAAAAATAACTGCTAGATAACTAACTATAAATAACTGCTAGATTATGATGCATAAATGTCTTTGAAAAGAAACATCTAAAAACAAAATAACTGTCTCAAATAACCCAGTCAATAACATCGGGCATTGTGTTTGAGCTGAAACTGTGAATACACCCTGCAGAGCTTTGCTAGCGGTTTAATAAACTCAACCAAATGCATCCTGTATTAGTTTAATCAGATATAAGCCGATTACAATTTACATCTGACGCAAATGTGCACATGAACTTGGCCATATTCTACAGGCTATGGTTTGAAAGGAAACTCATTTTGAAAGCACTTTTCCCTTAACAACAACGATACATGGGGCAACGAAAGCACAGAGCATTTACAACACTGTAAGGCCAACAATCGTGTTCTCTTTATAACGCTATGTACATGACAGATTTGCGCTGCACATCATTTTATTTTTCATGAAGTGATACAGACTTCACTGTGCGTTTCGAATCCATAATGAGAAACAACTAAAGCAGGTCTACTGTTAAAAAACACGAGAGCAAAACACCACTGCTGCATTATTAACATCATCAATGATTTTGAAAAAGAAATAGCCTATTTAAAAATATTATGACCGTCTGGAATAACCCAGAGTCGACCATGTCGGGCACATTTTCATAACGGCAGCGCTTTGCTAGATGTAGCCTTTTCATTGTGGATTTCCTTGATCAGCTGATACACGGGAACTAAAGCACAGAGTATTTACAACATTTTATTACAACCGTGTTGTCATTATAATGCTATATGACAGATTAGCGCTGCACATCTTGCACTGTATTTCGTGATCACAGGGATTCAGGCATCACTGCAGCGCGCGCTTCAGTTTCACTTTATTTCGCGGTCTGGAAGGCATGTTTTCTAATGCTAACCAACCAGACCTCAGTTACCAAAATGACACAATACACAATCAGAAAAATAGATATATTTTATTAAATATATTTTTAAAGTCAGGGCGATCATCGTTTTCATGATCGATCGTCGCTGTCATGTTAAGTACTCGACCACTGTTGCCCATCCCTAGTACACACGCGCAGTAGAAACAATTAAATTAACATGCATAACGTCTGATATACAGTGTTTTTTATTTTATCGGTAGTTGTATGGGCATCAGAAGCAAAAATTGCTTAAAAATAGGTATAATATATGACAGTACAAGCCAAAAGTTTTATTCACTCGATTCACTCGTTTTCTCGATGCATTGATTACAAATCCTGACGATGCATATGCATCGATCTTGAAACATGTATTTTTGAATCGTGAACCGTTGATTTAGGTCGATAATCGATTTAAAATGCTAAGATTCAGTGCTTTAAAACTAACATTAGATTATATCTACTAGGCTACATGCGTGAATTAGAGTCATCTGCGCCCTCACAGCTCGCCTTCACAGACACACACTGCTCTCTTTACCGCCTTCACTGGAATGTGCTCGCGCTCCATCCATAGCTCGCTGACACATGTATGAGCATCCCACGTTTGATCTCTCCTCAGGACGGCCACTGTGTCCACATGAGCAGATGACCGCTCTATATCGAGACAGCCATTGTCAACTGCCAAGTCACGCAGTTTACTAGAACACTGTAGTGTATGAGTTATAGAGGAAACACAAGACATGAGTGTGTGTGAACCTGAAAACACACAGCATTGAGAGGACAGGACGGTTTACTAGAACACTGTAGTGTATGAGTTATAGAGGAAACACAAGACATGAGTGTGTGTGAACCTGAAAACACACAGCATTGAGAGGACAGGACGGTTTACTAGAACACTGTAGTGTATGAGTTATAGAGGAAACACAAGACATGAGTGTGTGTGAACCAGAAAACACACAGCATTGAGAGGACAGGGCGGTTTACCAGAACACTGTAGTGAATGAGTTATAGAGGAAACACAAGACATGAGTGTGTGTGAACCTGAAAACACACAGCATTGAGAGGACAGGGCGGACGGTTTACCAGAACACTGTAGTGTATGAGTTATAGAGGAAACACAAGACATGAGTGTGTGTGAACCAGAGTATGTGAGCGTGTGACGCTCGCTCAATATTCCGCTCTATGCCAGCACGCTCCACTCAATCGCTCACAGCCCAAACAAGCGCTTTGCTCATGAACCGCTCACTCGTTTTATTCATTTAAATGCATTAGATTAACTTTATCAATTAAAAAAATATGCCAGCCCTTTGGCAAACTTGCCTATAAAGTGAAATAACTGAAAAAGTATATTTGATTTGTGTTATATATTTACGTGAACATTCGCTGTTGCAAAACATGCAGGCACATTAAACAAACACACACAAGAAGAAATGCATGTAGAACTTCACAAAACATCTGGATGATCATGCATGAAAAGCACACACAGATGAAATGCACTGAACAAAAGCGTATCAAAGTACCGGATTGTTTACTGGCGTTAATAAAAGAAACAAGCATTCTAAATTTAAGTACACCAAAACTGCGGGGAAATGCTGTCTATTAAAAACGTTCAATTCATATTGTGTTGGCTATAGGTTTTGGTTATACTGATAGTGATGTGATGATTGCATAACGAATTAACGATTCGTTCCCACCCTTCAACATATTTTAATAATTTAATTAGACTGTGGCCACATTGTTTAAGTATGGAGTTAATATAATGCCACATAGTTTTGCAAAAGAATAAAGTATTGCAAAATAAAAAAGTGTTGCAAACAAAAATAAAGTATTGCAAAATAAAAATAAAGTAGAGAGAAAAAGGAAAAGGAAAATAAAATTGTTTCACTTGCAACACAACTTTTATTCTGCGCAGCGTTACAGTGTGCTTGCGATACCGTTTCCCCTGTGCGCTTCACTTTTCTGTGCGTGTCTTTGTGGCACTGTTTTGACATGGGGGGTGGAGTCAAGAAACTGGGATGTGTTCAGCTGACATGGTCACGCCTCCCTCCGTGTGACATCATCTCTTGAGCGCAGATCAGCAAAGTTTAAGGCACCATGGCAAAATCACCCGCATTTGGCTGGTGGCGGGTGCTAATTTCCATCCCTACCGGCCACTATGGCGGGTAAATAAAAATAGCATACTGTTTCACGGCAGTACGGTGTCGATTGATTCTTAGATGCATCGCGATGCGGACATGGGCGATTCTGAATCTATTCACAAATATAAAACAAAATGTGTTTTCTAAACATTGATACCGTGATGTTGTGGAAAGCAAAAAGGCACAACTCGGCGCGGGGAGTACAGCATCCGGACCGTCTGTTAAAATGATTTGGTTCATCTACTAATACTCAACTAACCACTGTGTCCCATGAGCAGATGACCGCTCTATATCGAGACAGCCATTGTCAACTGCCAAGTCACCGCAGTTTACTAGAACACTGTAGTGTATGAGTTATAGAGGAAACACAAGACATGAGTGTGTGTGAACCAGAAAACACACAGCATTGAGAGGACAGGACGGTTTACCAGAACACTGTAGTGTAAGAGTTATAGAGGAAACACAAGACATGAGTGTGTGTGAACCAGAAAACACACAGCATTGAGAGGACAGGACGGTTTACCAGAACACTGTAGTGTAAGAGTTATAGAGGAAACACAAGACATGAGTGTGTGTGAACTCAAAACACACAGCATTGAGAGGACAGGACGGTTTACTAGAACACTGTAGTGTAAGAGTTATAGAGGAACACAAGACATGAGTGTGTGTGAACCAGAAAACACACAGCATTGAGAGGACAGGACGGTTTACTAGAACACTGTAGTGTATGAGTTATAGAGGAAACACAAGACATGCGTGTGTGTGAACCTGAAAACACACAGCATTGAGAGGACAGGGCGGTTTACTAGAACACTGTAGTGTATGAGTTATAGAGGAAACACAAGACATGAGTGTGTGTGAACCTGAAAACACACAGCATTGAGAGGACAGGACGGTTTACTAGAACACTGTAGTAGGGCTGGGGCGGTATGGATTTTTTCTTACGCGGTTGAAAAGCAAGAAATTCCCGCGGTTCAGCAGTAAACCGCTTTAAACCCCAAACAGACCCCATCCATCAGGATGGAGCGCCACGATCGTGAAGCCACGCCCCCTGTTGTGAGTCTTGTATTGAGTGCGACACACAATAATCCTCTTCTATAGTTAAACTAAAAACTTGGCTCTGTAGATTAAATTGAAAGTATAACTATGCATATATGCTATTTTAAATACTGTAGTCTAGCCTACAATTTGAAATATGAAATGGATGTTTGAGCATTTCATAAGCATGCATGTTTATTTTCCGTCGGTGAAACAACACACTACAGCCTGTAAAACATTTAAATGATTATCAGTAAATAATGGTAATCTTAAGAATATAAGAAAATTAAATATTTGTTTAAAAAAGATTTGTTTCATAGCCTATTTCCCCGCAGAGATGCGTCATACGCGCTCTGCGCTTTGAGATGACACGAGCTGGATAGACTCGAATATCTATCTTCATGTTTTCTCCTGATGATGCAAAGCAACACTTGTTGTCTAACGTCTGAAGAAGCGAATTTTATCGTCCACAGGGTCAAGACATTTAGGCTACATATGTTTGATTAGGCTATGCACTGCTAGAGAAAACCAAAGCAACATCGCTGGGTGTCAAATAAACTTGACGCGCGTCTAATAACAATCACAAACTGTGTTATATCAAATTTCGTCCTACAGTGTTTTTCTACTTTACCACAGTAAAAGATTTGAATGGGTATAATAGACTAAAGCAAGCGAAAGGAAGAAAGCGTTTATAATTCCTGCAAAAATGAGTGCGGCGAGTGAAGATTTAGGTAAAGAAAGCGAGATGTCCAGTGGAATAAAATGGACTAACGTTAGGCCTATTATTAAAATTCACGGAAATGGGAATATTGGGTGACCAGATCGCAAAACAGAATTAAAAAGCTGGCAGATCTTAAATTGGGCTCAGCCTCCCTCTGTCATTCGGCGTGAATAGCCTGTGTTTTCATGGCTACGATGTAACATCTGCGAATGTATTTCCCTTGTAAACAAAGCTTTGTGCTTCACTCCTGTGGTAATAATCACGTAAAACAGCGTTCACGTACAAAACACTGGGTCAATAACGAAATTATAGTTTTAAGTAGAAAATAGTATTTATGTAAGGAGATATTAAAATAAAAAGAGCACAACTCCTCTTATGTGGAAGCAAGCTACTTTTTCCCCCTCACGTGCAACCTACGAGTCCTTATTTGGTTTAGTAAAATAACGGAATTATCATTTTAAGTAGAAAATAGTATTTATGTAAAGAGATAAAATACAGAGTATAGTAAATTATATCTTTTTATACAATTAAAAAAACAACGATATAAATCGCCCATCACGATAAAGTGAACATGCTAGTTATTCTAGCAAAATATATGAAGACATGGTAATGCGGTAACCATCCCAGCCCTACACTGTAGTGTATGAGTTATAGAGGAAACACAAGACATGAGTGTGTGTGAACCTGAAAACACACAGCATTGAGAGGACAGGACGGTTTACCAGAACACTGTAGTGTATGAGTTATAGAGGAAACACAAGACATGAGTGTGTGTGAACCTGAAAACACACAGCATTGAGAGGACAGGGACGGTTTACCAGAACACTGTAGTGTATGAGTTATAGAGGAAACACAAGACATGAGTGTGTGTGAACCTCAAAACACACAGCATTGAGAGGACAGGACGGTTTACCAGAACACTGTAGTGTATGAGTTATAGAGGAAACACAAGACATGAGTGTGTGTGAACCTAAAACACACAGCATTGAGAGGACAGGGACGGTTTACCAGAACACTGTAGTGTAAGAGTTATAGAGGAAACACAAGACATGAGTGTGTGTGAACCTGAAAACACACAGCATTGAGAGGACAGGACGGTTTACAGAACACTGTAGTGTATGAGTTATAGAGGAAACACAAGACATGAGTGTGTGTGAACCTCAAAACACACAGCATTGAGAGGACAGGACGGTTTACCAGAACACTGTAGTGTATGAGTTATAGAGGAAACACAAGACATGAGTGTGTGTGAACCTCAAAACACACAGCATTGAGAGGACAGGGACGGTTTACCAGAACACTGTAGTGTATGAGTTATAGAGGAAACACAAGACATGAGTGTGTGTGAACCTCAAAACACACAGCATTGAGAGGACAGGACGGTTTACCAGAACACTGTAGTGAATGAGTTAGGGCTGTAGCTATCGATTCTTTTAGTAATCGAGTATTCTACCGATTATTCCATCGATTAATCGAGTAATCGGATAATTACTTTTTTCTTTATTAAAGAGCAATACTAAATATATAAGAGAAAATGGGACCGGTATCTTAAAATTAACATCTAATTTGTTTTCTTTTTAGAAAAATAAAGTATACTGCTGAAATTGCATACATTAATAACTGTGAAAATAACCCATTTTAAAGCATTCAATTGCCACATTATAAAAATCTATTTCAAATTACTTTAAAAAGGAAAACATAGTTCAGTCTAAAACTAAACCTACAACCAATAAACCAAAATGATATTAATATAAAAAATAGCAATAATGCCTATATTACAGTGAACAAATATCACAGACCAAGGCAGCTCTGGCATAATGTCAATAACACTTATATTTAGAGTTTCTTTACAGTTATTGACAGTGTTCGAACTCTACCATGGCCTTTGGGAGCCCACTTTTTTTTTTTTTTTGGGGGGGGGGGTGTAGAAATTAAACAATGAATTTTGTTTCATATTTATGTTTAAATATTATATTGTTATTTTTAAATATCATCTGATTATGAGAAGTACAAAGATGCACTGGGTCAGAATGATTTTGGTGGTTATTATATTTTGTTTAATAATAAGTTTTGATTTGTAGAAAGTCTTTCTTTAAAGTAAATTGTATCTTAATTTTAATTTATGTTTCATCAGCCAATTGCCTGGATTTAATAAATAAGAAGCGATAGACTATAGCAGACTATATTAGTGACAAGAAGGCGCCGGAGCGATCACAATTGCTCTTGAACATGTATCATAAATAAACTAAAACTCAGCAGGATACTTGCCTCACAGACATGAGACATATGTGTATAGAAAGCTTGAAATGTCTATGTTTAAACGAAACAATTCGGAACGAAAATAAATAGGTAAGCAAAGCGCACTGTTCACGTGAGCAGCTCGGTGGCGTCTCAGGCGGTTCTGGATCACTGCATGTGCTGTGAGTTTAACACGCATCTTTAGACTAATCCTGACTTGAGCAACTTTGTACACATTTGTCTCTTAGTTGTAGTATTAGTATATATATATATATATATATATATATATATATATATATATATATATATATATATATACATATACAGTGAGGAAAATAAGTATTTGAATATTTTGCAAGTTCTCCCACTTAGAAATCATGGAGGGCTCTGAAATTGTCATTGGAGGTGCATGTCCACTGTGAGAGACATAATCTAAAAAAAAAAAATCTTTATATTTATTTGCAGCTGTATCATACAAATAAATAGTTAAAAAATCATATATTGTGATTTCTGAATTTTTTTTAATAGATTTTGTCTCTCACAGTGGACATGCACCCACGATGACAATTTCAGACCCCTCCATGATTTTACTGTAAACATCTGCCAATTTAGGGGACATCGCCTAACCCTAGTGTATTATTTATATAGGGAACAGAATGACTTCAGAGTGACCCATGTTTATTCAGTTTGTTTCCAAAAACTACATGTCTAGATTTAGTCTTTTATTTAGCAGCTTATTCAGCTCCAGCGAGTGTCTTACAGCAGTGTTTCTTTTCATTCTCTCCTTTACAGATGAACACAGATGTTGCCTCCACTGAGACATTTACACCGTGCAGAACCAAGGTCAGAACAGGTATTGTGTTATTTTCTAAGATACATTAGTGTTTAAGCCAGTTTTTTTTTTTTTACAGTATATGAGCACTGGACTTTTGGTTGCAAACTATGCAATTAATCCTCAAATCACATGTGTTCTGATCTATGGGTCCTGGGCCCTTATTTATCAACAGGTCATAGAAAAGGTTCTATATATTGTTAATTTAGAATGGGCCTAAGTACAATAAAATCTGTATTTATCAAACACGTGCACACAGTTCTTAGGCACATGAGTAAGCAATCAATGTTGATAAATCCACGTGCCATGCTCATTCATGGTCATTAGCATTGAAACGCCTCCAATCAACCATACAGGTGCTGGTCATATAATTAGAATATCATCAAAAAGTTGATTTATTTCAGTAATTACATTCAAAAAGTGAAACTTGTATATTATATTCATTCATTACACAGGGTTCCCGTAGGGTCTTAATGTCTAAAATTCTGAACTGTAAATTTAAAAACAGCCAGATTTTCATCCGAGGTCTTAAATTTCATTTAGTCAGGTCTAAAAAAGGTTTTATCCTCATTAATTTCCCTAGTATGTCCGTGAAGTGCGGCTCTGTGATCAGGAGTAAACTGCAAGCTTAAAAGCAACACGCATCAAACATCTTCACAAACTAGTAATGCAAAGCATTCCTAAACCTGTTGCCCAACAAAATACAACTTTTAATAACATGTTTTATAACTCACTTCATATCAGTCAAGTGTTTGTGAGCTGATGTGGCTTCTTCTCATCAAATGAGGCCAACGATGCATTATTTTATAGTATTCTATACAGTGATAAAGTCTATGTCAATCAGAACTGCATACTTTATCATTATGAAAATACCGAAAGGCTTAAAAATCAAATACAATATATATTGATGCAGTCGTGTTTATTGTCTTCGTTTTCAGCCAAAGCGTTTCTATATCTTCTTTTATTCAGCCCAGTGAGCCTACGGTGGTAGCTTCACATTAGGGATTTCCTGAAAGCAATGACTTCTCTGAGGCGTATGTGGCGTTTCCACTGAGGGCACCCTCTGGCTTCAAGGATGAATGAAACTTTTGGTTTACAGAAAAGAAAAATAAGGCTTCTTTTCTAATAAATTTATATGACAATCCACATGTTTTTCTTCAATGTACTGGGTTTTTTTTCACACAGTGGGACGATAAGGGGCTATGTTGTGCTAGTTACTTCCAAACTGTAACACATTATAGATTACTTGTTACTGCTATTTAATAGTAATTATTTACATTAAAATATTACTGTCTCAATTGTAATGCGTTACATTACTCCTGTATTACTTTTGAGTTACTTTCACCAAAATAACTACAGAAGTAGAACTTAACTTTATAAAATGACCAAATGTGCTAGAGCATTTCACATCCAGTAGAGGCGATATGATGGAGCAGAATGACTGGGCTATCCAGGATAACAATATAGCGTATCATGGGCAAAGTGAAGGCTCAAGACAATGCAAGAAAGGATGACAGACAGAATCACTAACGATCCAGTTCGGTTATAACTTAAGTATAGTAGAAGTAAAGTGAGGTTTCACTTTATTTTGATGGTCCCTTTAACATATTCTGTTGACTATAAGTAGCGTTGCACCTACATGTGCACTAAATATCATTAGAGTGTTAGTAGAGTTTCAGTAGACTGGTAGGGTTAGGGTTAGAATAAGTTGACATGTAGTTGCAACATTACTTATAGTCAGTAGAATGTCAGTTGAAAGACCATTGGGATAAAGTGTTAGCAGATATTAGGCAGACAGTCCACTAATACTCTAATGAGAGTTAGTTGACATGTAGGTGCAACGTTACTTATAGTCAACAGAATGTTCAAAAGGGACCATCAAAATAAAGTGTTACCTAAAGTGATTATCTGGCAATATCTGGGAATAGCTTGGGTCTGTTCATAGACACAGCAGAAAGGCATGTAAACTCTAATGTTAAGACAAGATGCACATATTTTCTTATTGTTGTCATTATTTTATTCTCTTGGAATTCAAGAGGTTCACAACACAAAAACGTCATGCACAAACTGCCAGAGATGTTTTTTATTAATTGTTTTTATTGCTAGTGCTATTGCACGACATCGATGGTTCTTTTGATTTTAGACAAAGGTTGCATTTGACTATTAGCCTACGTTCTCATCCTTATCTCTGACAAACTCTAAGTAATGCACATACGTCCATCTCTCGCGAATGTACAGTCTTTTTCTGCCATCATCTTTACACAAACCTTAAAACATTCTTCGACGTGCTTGCCGTTGTGCTATTCTTTGAAACGACAGAGCCTTTAAGCCTTCTTTAGCCGCTTTTCCACTGGCCAGAGCAAGCACAGAGGCCAAAATCATGCAATCACTCCTGTAAAACCCACCCTAAACGCGCCTTCACTGGACTATGACACATAATACAAAGGTACACCAGCAAGCGATTAAATAAATCGCTATATAAATATATCAGAAGCTGTCATTTAGTCTTTATTTACTAACCTGGACACCACACGTGGCTATTAACTGACCCATGTGATATTTCAGTTTTTCTTTTTGATAAATCTGTAAAAAGTCAACAATTCTGTGTTTTCCTGTCAATATGGTGCTGTGTGAACATTAATGAGATAAAAAATTAACTTAAATGATTTTAGCAATTGGCTGCGATATAACAGAGTGAAAAATTGAAATTCTGAATACTTTCCGTACCCACTGTATATATTATTATAAGATTATGTGCTTTTTATCTGTGGTATCAATTTCTTAAAGTCTATGTCTTTAATATGAAATATGAGCCCCTTATGCGCCCACTGTGTGAAAAAAAACCCCAGTACATTGAAGAAAAACATGTGGATTGTCATATAAATTTATTAGAAAAGAAGCCTTATTTTTCTTTTCTGTAAACCAAAAGTTTCATTCATCCTTGAAGCCAGAGGGTGCCCTCGAGTGGAAACGCCACATACGCCTCAGAGAAGTCATTGCTTTCAGGAAATCCCTAATGTGAAGCTACCACCGTAGGCTCACTGGGCTGAACAAAAGAAGATATAGAAACGCTTTGGCTGACGAAACGAAGACAATAAACACGACTGCATCAATATATATTGTATTTGATTTTTAAGCCTTTCGGGTATTTTCATAATGATAAAGTATGCAGTTCTGATTGACATAGACTTTATCACTGTATAGAATACTATAAAATAATGCAGCTGTCTTTATAGGGTTTGACACCAATTACACATCATGTTTAAAACTACAAAAATGTTAAATTGAGTGTTTTGTTATTAAAGGAAATACAGGACATATGTGATTTGGTTAATGCAAACTGTGACACTCTTAAATGCTTTTAATGTGTAGTGTCGCTGTTCTACCACTAGATTCTCTGCGTAAGCATGCTCCGTTGTACAAGTGGTTAGATCCCTGACTTTGCGTGAAAGCGTTCTTACGCACAGATCTGTGTGTACGCAGCGGTGATAAATGAAGGCCCTGGTCTGTACGATCACAGATCACTGCAGTGTGATTATCTCAGATGATTGTCAAACCCAGTTCGAGTGCAGTGATCGGATAACATTATACTGTAGAAAAAAATAGAGCTGAAGCATCTTTAAAAAAAAATAGTCTATTCTGATTATTCCTGAAATAAAGAAGTTAATCTACAAATATTACTAATACAATTTAATAATTGATTTAAATGTTACATATCAATCTTTTATTTGTATCTGATTGTCAGCTAATAAATATGTGCTGATGGTTAGAGTACTGTTGTTGGACATGCGGGCAGCTTACGATCCTGTGTTTTCAGCTGGATTCACAGTAAATGAGCTGAGCTGTTCAGAGACTATATCATGAGCTGCACGTGTGTAAATAAACTCAGCGCTGCGCTTCCCTGAATCCTGTAATGCATTATGTCCTCTGTGTCATTTAAAAATCTTTAAAAGTTCAGCCTTGGCTCTGTTGAGGTAAAACAGTTATCATGTTGATTGTAGTTGATTTTTGTGAAAATTGTAACCATTTATGTAAACATTTTTTAAATATTAAACATTTCACACTGCAATGCTTTCTTGTTTTTAGTGACTGGAAGTGCTGAACATCTCTGGGAACACTGACTGATATGAAGGAGAAGCAGAAGTGGCTGCTGTGATTGGGCATTTTGTTTTGTCTGACATGCATTAACTGTAGTTGATGGTTCAGATATCTGCATCGGTGGCAAGATAACCAAATTGTATTGCTGTTCACATTGACTGTTTTAAAGCTCTTCAAAATATTAAATTCAAAACATTAACAGGGTTAAAACTTGTGAGTTTTTTTTTACCTCAACTGCTTATTTGCCACCTCTCAGAAGCCTCTTTAATGAAGGGGAGGTATTGTTTCTTTATAGCCAGCGAGGATGTTTCAGTAAAATCCTACTATACCAGCTGTTGAAAACTTGCAAAGAAGATCCGGAGGCAATCACATGATACCAGTCCTAATCCAACCACTGTAGCACTAATACGGTATCACTCTAATGGTTTGAATATTTTAAAGGGTTAATTCACCCAAAAATATAATTTACTCTCCCTCATGTCGTTTCAAACCCATAACACTTTCATTCATCTTTAGCACACAAATGAAGATATTTTTTATGAAATCTGAGAGATTTCTGTCCCTCCATTGAAAGTCTGTTCAACCAAAACTCTTAAGGTTTCAAAACGTTCATAAAGAGATGGTAAATTAAATCCATATGAATGGAGTGGTTTAATCCAGTCTTCTGATTAGACACCAGGGTGTCCAAACTCGGTTCTGGAGGGCCACTGTCCTGTCCTGCAGAGTTAAGCTTCAAACGCTGTTAAACACAGATAAATCAGCTAATCAAGGCATACTAGAAGCCTCCAGGCAGGAGTGTTGAGGCAAGATGGAGCTGAACTCTGCAGGACAGGACAGTGGCCCTCCAGAACCGAGTTTGGACACCCTGCTCTGTGATAATATTCGTGTTTGCAAAGTGTACGAAAAGCAGCTGTAGCTTGTGTCATCTCCTCATTCTGACATTAAAGGCTTCACTTTGGTATGAAGTCAAGTCAGCTTTAGTTTTATAGCGCTTTTAACAATGCAGATTGTTTCAAAGCAGCTTCACAGTGTTAAACAGTAAAATAATGCAACAGAATATATTTCAGTTATCATACAGTGACAATGTGCGCTTATATCTGTAATTAGATCAGTTATTTAATCTATATGGTTAATTTAGTTTAATTAGATTTATTTGGGAATGTACTGCACCTGTGGCAGTGGCATCTGTAGAAGGCATGCGTCATGGCATTACACTCGGTGACGTTGATATGGGTGCATTGCTCTCCTTTCTCGCTGTAAAGATTTGATAGTGGTGGGTTATGTGACCCATTAGCTGGACATGTTTGTGATGGGGAGCACTATTACTACTGTCAGTGAAACTAACTCTGCAGTGAGTGACCAAAAACATAGTCATAGTGAAAACCGCCCAACAAAAAGGATTGAACCCAGCATATATAATATAATCCAAACAATTAACCTTAAAGCTAAAGGCCCGTTTTGGTTTCATGGGTGATATCAGAGTACAAACCTTTCTGGCTTCGTTTTGTGTAGTGATCATTAACGTTTGTGTCAAAGACATCTCACAGACCCAGTAAACCCATATGTCTTTGCAGTGCAGTGTGTAGTCATGTTTCGTTGTATATGTTAATGAACTGTGATGTCATTGTGACATCACATAGTTCTTGTAAACCAATTGTCCTCATAATGCTGTTTTTGTCTTCTAGGACACACTTAAGTCAGCAAAAATCAGGGTGCCATGTATCATGTTTTATAAAGTTTAAATAAATAATAAAGTTTGTGTTTTGAACCCAGGATTTTTTAAAGCATTTTCATTTTTATTTGAAAGCTCTAGCATAAAAGGAAGTCATAGTCCCCTAAACCACCTTTTTTCTGGTTTGAAGAAATTGTCCTTATAAGTCATGCTAACCTGTATGTGTGTGTGTGTGTGTGTGTGTGTTTGAGAGCCGTGGGTGGCAGATTGCATCGCCCGCTTCCTTCCTGCGCGGGTCACGGGGTCACCTCGCATCGATTGAGCCGCACATCCAAATATGAATTTGACAAGGATACACACTCACAATAACATGCACACACACACACACACACACACACACACACACACACACACACACACACACACACACACACACACACACACACACACACACACACGTGCTCATTTTTTGTTTGTTAATGAGCTCAAATATGATCAGGTAGTCTTCTGCTGAATAATTAATGAGTTAGCTGTGCAAACACACAGATGCTCGCATGACGTGACTGCGACTTCTATCCCACATACATGTACATATTTATAACCGTTACGGCTGTTGTCACCATGCCTACCACCCCATCGCCATGTCAACGGCCAAAGGGAGGATCTAGAGAGACTTCCTAAAGCAATGTTGAGGTGAAGCTTTAGCACATGCATGTTCACGGCATGAACTTCATCTCCTCATATTTGCACTTGTAACGTGGCGGTGTTCTGGAGCACGGATGTGGTGCGTCTATACATTAATAATTCATTAAAAACCCATTTACTACTTGATTTGCAAAGTGTCTAAATGGGATGGATTCCTCCCGGAGCGCTGCGGATGACTTCTCCATGCATTAGCTTGTCAGCAGGTGTTGCGGCACTAGTTCACGTCAGTCTCAGGTCAACACCTGTAGTTGTTTTGTGGCTCTGCTTTTGAAACTGTCCACTGAAAAACAATCCGTGTAGAAATTGCTAGAAAATCCCACGACTAATTCCACATAAACGTCAAGAACCACACTGGATTCAACGGGAAATGTTGAAGTAGAAAGACTGAAATAGTGTTGTAGAGTCGTACTCCGATGATCTTTGCTTTTGCTGAGTGTTGTAAAGCGTCCGGTGAGCTCCAGCTGTTCCTCTGGACGTGACGTACTGTAAACCGCCCCTGTTATGCTATATTATGCTCCTAGTTGAGTTCTGGAGGTCTTCTCATGCATCCGGGCTCAAAAAGAAACTTTGTTTTATCTCCTCTTTTCTCTCTGTGTGTGGTCTCTCTAAACCCCTCCTCCCTGATTGGTCTACTCTGCTCTGATTGGTCAGATGGCTCAGTCTGTTGTGATTGGTCTACTCTGCTCTGATTGGTCAGATGGCTCAGTCTGTTGTGATTGGTCTACTCTGCTCTGATTGGTCAGATGGCCCAGTCTGTTGTGATTGGTCTACTCTGCTCTGATTGGTCAGATGGCTCAGTCTGTTGTGATTGGTCTACTCTGCTCTGATTGGTCAGATGGCTCATTCTGTTGTGATTGGTCTACTCTGCTCTGATTGGTCAGATGGCTCAGTCTGTTGTGATTGGTCTACTCTGCTCTGATTGGTCAGATGGCTCAGTCTGTTGTGATTGGTCGACTCTGCTCTGATTGGTCAGATGGCTCAGTCTGTTGTGATTGGTCTACTCTGCTCTGATTGGTCAGATGGCTCAGTCTGTTGTGATTGGTCGACTCTGCTCTGATTGGTCAGATGGCTCAGTCTGTTGTGATTGGTCTCTGCTCTGATTGGTCAGATGGCTCAGTCTGTTGTGATTGGTCTACTCTGCTCTGATTGGTCAGATGGCTCAGTCTGTTGTGATTGGTCTACTCTGCTCTGATTGGTCAGATGGTTCAGTCTGTTGTGATTGGTCTACTCTGCTCTGATTGGTCAGATGGCTCAGTCTGTTGTGATTGGTCTACTCTGCTCTGATTGGTCAGATGGCTCAGTCTGTTGTGATTGGTCTACTCGGTTCTGATTGGTCAGATGGCCCAGTCTGTTGTGATTGGCCTACTCAGCTCTGATTGGTCAGATGGCTCAGTCTGTTGTGATTGGTCTACTCTGCTCTGATTGGTCAGATGGCTCAGTCTGTTGTGATTGGTCTACTCGGCTCTGATTGGTCAGATGGCTCAGTCTGTTGTGATCGGTCTACTCAGCTCTGATTGGTCAGATGGCTCAGTCTGTTGTGATTGGTCTACTCTGCTCTGATTGGTCAGATGGCTCAGTCTGTTGTGATTGGTCTACTCTGCTCTGATTGGTCAGATGGCTCAGTCTGTTGTGATTGGTCTACTCGGTTCTGATTGGTCAGATGGCCCAGTCTGTTGTGATTGGTCTACTCAGCTCTGATTGGTCAGATGGCCCAGTCTGTTGTGATTGATCTACTCTGCTCTGATTGGTCAGATGGCTCAGTCTGTTGTGATTGGTCTACTCGGTTCTGATTGGTCAGATGGCTCAGTCTGTTGTGATTGGTTTACTCTGCTCTGATTGGTCAGATGGCCCAGTCTGTTGTGATTGGTCTACTCGGTTCTGATTGGTCAGATGGCCCAGTCTGTTGTGATTGGTCTACTCTGCTCTGATTGGTCAGATCTGTTGTGATTGGTCTACTCGGTTCTGATTGGTCAGATGGCCCAGTCTGTTGTGATTGGTCTACTCGGTTCTGATTGGTCAGATGGCCCAGTCTGTTGTGATTGATCTACTCTGCTCTGATTGGTCAGATGGCTCAGTCTGTTGTGATTGATCTACTCTGCTCTGATTGGTCAGATGGCTCAGTCTGTTGTGATTGGTCTACTGCTTCTGATTGGTCAGATGGCCCAGTCTGTTGTGATTGGTCTACTCTGCTCTGATTGGTCAGATGGCTCAGTCTGTTGTGATTGGTCTACTCAGCTCTGATTGGTCAGATGGCTCAGTCTGTTGTGATTGGTCTACTCTGCTCTGATTGGTCAGATGGCTCAGTCTGTTGTGATTGGTCTACTCTGCTCTGATTGGTCAGATGGCTCAGTCTGTTGTGATTGGTCTACTCTGCTCTGATTGGTCAGATGGCTCAGTCTGTTGTGATTGGTCGACTCTGCTCTGATTGGTCAGATGGCTCAGTCTGTTGTGATTGGTCTACTCGGTTCTGATTGGTCAGATGGCTCAGTCTGTTGTGATTGGTCTACTCAGCTCTGATTGGTCAGATGGCTCAGTCTGTTGTGATTGGTCTACTCAGCTCTGATTGGTCAGATGGCTCAGTCTGTTGTGATTGGTCTACTCTGCTCTGATTGGTCAGATGGCTCAGTCTGTTGTGATTGGTCAACTCAGCTCTGATTGGTCAGATGGCTCAGTCTGTTGTGATTGGTCTACTCTGCTCTGATTGGTCAGATGGCTCAGTCTGTTGTGATTGGTCTACTCTGCTCTGATTGGTCAGATGGCTCAGTCTGTTGTGATTGGTCTACTCTGCTCTGATTGGTCAGATGGCTCAGTCTGTTGTGATTGGTCTACTCAGCTCTGATTGGTCAGATGGCTCAGTCTGTTGTGATTGGTCTACTCAGCTCTGATTGGTCAGATGGCTCCAGTATTTCTAGTGTTTAAGTGGATCTGGGCTTGTTCTGTGGTGAAGCACGTTTTGATGACAGTGTATAAACGTGACTTAAGTAACTAGAATATGCGATCTGATTCGGTTGAGAGTCAAAGAAAGTGTGTAGTTCAAGTCTGTCTGCCCATCAGCGTTGCTCAGGTCAATCTGAAGGACGTGATATAGGGTGTGATCGTCACAGGACAAGACAAACAAGGCAAACACTGAATGCATGGCACTCTGATGTTTTCCAGCAGTCATTAAACACACACACACACACACACACAGACGGCGCTTGCTTTTTATAGAACAAGCTCTCATTAAACATGAATAATTACTCTGTCTGCGAGCATGTTTGCACACGTGAGCATAATCAAAGTCCCTCTCTAATTTTGTTTTCTCTGAATGTAGAGAGCTAAAGTGCTCGTGTTCTGTGACTTCAATATGCAAATGAGCCCTCTTGTGATTGGCTGACCTGTGCATTGGTGACGTTCATTAGTGCGGGTCAAGTTGCTGATATGTAAATGTAGGCTCTTTTTTTTCGTGATGTAATGAATCATGAATATTCATGTGCAAGTGTTTGCTGTTTAGTTTCAGTACATGTTCTGTGAGTTACAGTATGTCCCACATTTTCCGAATATTATCGGAGTACCATTTCCACTTCACTATTAATTC